>PVJS01030994.1:0-23717 GCA_004027185.1 Glis glis | reverse complement strand
GGGAAAAGGGGTCACAATATAAAGGTACAGCATCCTTGAAGGAGAGAGGAAAGAATTCTCTGAGAAGGGAAGGATTAAAAAAGATGAGACCAAGCCAGGTGTGGTGGCGCACGCTTGTAATCCCAGTCCTTTGGGAGGCGGAGACCGGAGGATCCGGGTTCGTGGCCAGCCTCAGCTCGCTCTCTCTCTCTCTCTCTCTTTCTCTCTCTCTCTCTCTCTCTCTCTCTATATATATATATATATATATATATATATATATATCTTTCTCTCTACCTAGTGAGGCCCTCTGCAACTTCGTGAGACCCGGTTTCAAAATAAAGTATAAAAAATAGGGCCGGGGGTGTAGCGCGGAGGTAGAATGTCCCTGGGTTCAATCCCCGGTACTGCAAAAAAAAAAAATCCAAAAAAAAATAGGGTTGGGGGTATAGCTCAGAAGTAGAATGCCCCTGGGTTCAATCCCCAGTACATCAAAAAAAAAAAAAAAAAGAAGGACCTCTGTCCATTATAATTCATGTGAATTATGAAGCTTTTGGACTTTTCAGTGTATTAAGGCACAGCATTTTCCGATTCCCTCCTCAAGATATTGAATGCCTGGTACACACTGTATTCCTTATGAATATTTGAATTGCAGTAAGCCAAACCTCTTATGCAGACCCAAGAAAGTTCTACTTCCACAATAGCCAAATTAGGGAACCAGCCTAGGTGTCCATCAACAGATGAACGGATTATAAAACTGTGGTACATACATACAATGGGATTTTACTCAGCTAGAATGAAGAACAAAATTATGCCTTTTTCAGAAAAATGGATGGAACTGGAGAATATTATGCTAGGTGGGATTAACCAGTCTCAGAAAATGAATGGTTGTATGTTTTCTCTCTGATGTGGAAGCTAAGGAGAAATTGGGTAACAAAAGGGACTTTAGATAAAGGAGGAAAGATTCCAGTGGAGTGATGGGAAAGGAGACTTGATGAAGACAGCAGTTCAAATAATATTAGGTACATATACAAAACTACCAAAACCAATCTCAATAACTTGTGCGGGAAAGGGAAGGGGGTGGGGTACGACCCAGAGCGCGACGTATCCCTGTGTGCTGTGTGCACGTGTGTTCCTATCACTCTGAACCTCATTATGATGTTTCATCACAATGCACCAATAAAAATATATTTTAAAAAAGTTCTACTTCCCATAAGAGAAATTCCAACAAATTGAAAGATCAATTGCTGAACTTTTCTGATGGACAGGTGATGGCCAACAAGTGTAGAAATGGTTGTAATTGTTACCTTTAATGAGCCTGGAATCGAGGTCAGCAGGTCCTTGGGACTCCTATTTGACACCACCTTCTTTAAGCTTACCTGATGATCCTTGTAGCAAAGGGCAGCATGGTGCCTGCTCAGGATGTAGCATCTTCTTTGATTTTGATTTTGGAGATTTGAAGTTTAGGCACTACAATATTTTCATTGTCTCTCTGGGCATCCTTGTCGTATTTCCTGCAAGTGATGAAGGCCAACACATGTCACTGATGAATGCGGTAATTGTTCTCATTTATTTTCTCCTTGCTTTGGACACAATTCTAAATTATATTCAATGTAACATAATGGTTTCCACATGTACATTATGTTTTCTTGGTCATAGACTCACCAACTGTCTTTTTAAGAAAGAGAACTGAGGGTTGTAAAATTTTGTTCAGCTTGCAACTGAGTTTCACACCTGAATTTTATAGATAAAGGACAATTTATACAAATGAGATATTCCCAGCAAGCGTATTCCATGTGATAGGACTATAATCTAACTTGGAAACTAGGTTCAAGATTCAATAGGCTATGCTTACATTAGACCAAGGGTATGTATTGTAATGCCAATAAGAATTCTTTTAAAATTGGGCATGAACCGCCAAAAAAATTCCTTCTTTGAGTACGTAGAGTTAGGTGTACTTGGAAAACAACGGGTATAAAGTTTGGGTCAATAGAAATAGAAGACAGAAGTAGAAGAATTGAAGTGGGTTGACAAGAAGAAAAATAACGGGACATGGGACGTTGCCTGCTCTGAGACTGCCGTCCTTCATTTGAGGAGCATCTTCACTTTAGGGTTTCAACAGGAACCTCATTTTTCTCTTTACTCCTCAGGGTTTAAAGGTTCAGTTTATTCCAGTTGCACTCCTCCTCTGTCTTATGTTTAAAAAAGACAGCATGATAATCTGTGTTTTATTACTCCCTTGACTGATAGGATTTCTACTCATTCTTATTTAATCTTGCTTTCCAGGAATTCATTTTTTTAACCTAATTATCACTGTAACTCTGAGATTATAGGGTTTTTTTTTTAAATTTCAGAAGCAACATTTACTGTGAAAGTTCACATGCTTCTGCTTTTTTTTTCCTCATACATGTTTTTCTATCTGGAGTGGCCTTTGGCAATTTAGCAAGTTGTAGCTATCAGAAGAATTATAAAGATAAAATGAATATCAGAAGACTGACCAAGAATGTGCCTACTGATACTAATTAGTTATATCTCAGGGTTCAAAGAAAAACACAAGGTTCATAAAGTCAGATCCCTCTTAATACATTTAGGGAATTGTCTAATTCAGTGAATTATGCAGTTCATCTCTGCTACGCCTTTCATTTGTGTGTGTGTGTGTGATTGTGTGTGTGTGTGTGTGTGTGTGTGTGTGTGTGTACATGTTTGTATGGGTTTTGGAGATTCTACAGCTTGAAATGGGATGAGTAAGGGTCAGCCTCAATACAGCACGTGTGTCTAGGATGTGATAAGACCCCTTTGCATAGTACCATTCATCCATTTACTCACCATTGATCTATTCATTCATCAAACAACAATGGAATAACTACTGGGTTCTCCAAGAAACAGGGATCTGGGGGAGGAAGCACAAATTATAATCCCACCCAGCAAATACTATGGTACAAGGAGGAACAATATTCTGTGGGTTCCTCCAGAAGAATGGGAATTTTTCTCCCTCTGATTTTACAGTTTCTCCATCAAGCAACTTGTCACGGGACAGAAGTAGATGGAGGCCTCCCTGGAGCATGCGTGAACTCTCAGGGCGGGTGGAGCGGAGTCCCGTCACCCCCAATGCCTGCACTTACTAGTTGTGCGACATTGGGAGTGATTTTCATGATTCATGGCTCGGCCAGTGAAATATGCTAAAAATTACACTTACTCATGCATTTATGTGAAGAATAAATGTTTTGATTAAATGCTAAAAGATGCATTTTTTTCTTTTCTCTTTTGCTGATGAAGTAATTGTGTGTTTCTTTCTGCTCAACAGGGTGGTGGTGATTGTCCAGAAATGAGTATTGGAGCTATAAAAATTGCCTTGGAAATTTCTCTTCCTGGTTCTTTCATCTATGTTTTCACCGATGCACGGTCCAAGGATTACCGGCTCACCCATGAGGTGCTGCAGCTTATCCAACAGAAGCAGTCCCAGGTGAGTACAAATCCACCCCAACCTTTCCGTCTGAATGCAGCATGAGAGAGTGTGCCTATACTCTTTGACTATTCCATGTGTGGTGAATAACAATCATTATAACTATCTATCCACATATAAGTACTCTAATATGTATGTGTCATTTAATTTAAATATGTTAAAAGTATATGTGATACTTATAAAGAAAATATGAATGTCTTGTTTTTTTATACAAGAAGAAATGATTAAGGACTAATTAAGGTGCTTGATAGCGCCTTATAACTGACAAAACCATAGGCTTAATAAAAGAGGACTATATTCTAAAATTCACCTCCTATGTGGAATCTTGCCTGAGTCAGTTATTCATTGTATCAGTTAGCTATTGCTGTATAACAAACTGTTCTAACACTCAATGGTTTAAAATAATAAGAATTTATTTCCCACATGTTAGCAAAGCTCAGTTAATCTAGAGTAGCCTTGCTCTTTTGGTTGTCTTGGAGTGTTTGGATCTGTCTTATGTAAGCTGGTCTCTGGGGCAAATTTGCCCAACACGTTTCTTAGCCTCTTTCTGAGACCAGTAGGTTCGTGTAAGTCATGCCCTTCTCTTGGCCATGGCAGAAACACTGAGGAATCAAATGGGACACACAAGGTCTTTTGAGTTGAAGCTCAGAACTTATAGAACGTCCCTTTTGCCTCATGCTTTTGGCCAAAGCAAGTCATACGACCAACTTAGATCCAAAGGTGACAACATAGGCTCCACACATCCTTTGGCAAAGTGTTTGGCTACAGGACAGGTGAGGAGTTGAGGCAGTTGTGTTCTCTAGCACAGGCCTCGTCTCACTTTCACTTGCATAGCATCTCACCTGTGCTGCCAAAATATAAATAACTGTGTTCCTGTATGGGTTCACTATAAAACAGAGCACAAGGTCAAATACACACACACTCACACACGCGTGCGCACATGCGTACGTGCACACATGTTACTTGCCTAGCAATATATTAACCCACAGTAGGTGGAAACCCATTAAACCATCTCCTTTTTAAAAATTTCACA
Organism: Glis glis; assembly: GCA_004027185.1. NCBI lineage: Eukaryota > Metazoa > Chordata > Mammalia > Rodentia > Gliridae > Glis > Glis glis. The sequence goes on along the minus strand of PVJS01030994.1, from coordinate 19,245 downwards.
GGTGGTATTTGTGCTCACTGGAGACTGTGATGATAGGAGTCATATTGGATATAAAGTCTATGAAGAAATTGCCTCAACAAGTTCTGGTCAAGTGTTCCATCTGGACAAAAAGCAAGTTAATGAGGTCAGTTCAATAAAGTGGGTCTACTTTATTGTTAGCTACTTTACCAAAATCAGTGAGATAAACCCAATTATGACAGGTTTGATTCCCAAACGAATGTTAACCAACAGGTTTTGCTCCCAGACCACACGCTGGTTCAATTATAGCATTGCTATTAGTTCAATAATAGCACTGAACTGATGTGGAGAAACAGATTGATCTAATATTAATTTCTAGGTTGCTAACACAATAAATTATCAAATTTAAGCATAAATATATTTAAAGTTCATTTGGTTGTTTTTAGTTCTTGTGCTCACTTTGGCAGCACATGTATGAAAAAATTTTATAGTTCTCATTATTTTAGTAAGCTTGATTTGTGTTTCTAATGAGAAACTTTTGGATAACTGGTAAAACGAGGCTTGACTGGTTATTGAAGGAAAATGCGAGAAAGTTAATTATTGAGTGAAATTCTAATAAAGTTTGGCCTCTCTCATTACAAGTCAAAAACTATGATGAAGTAACCACATACTTATCAAAAAAATTTGCGTTAGTGGCACACCCTTTTTGCAAAAAGTAAAAAATTGCCTTGCAAAAAATTTGATATTAATCTATGTCTCATTGTAAGAAAATTTTTGTATTTTACTGTCTTTGAGATAAGTCTAATTGTCATGATTCCTTCTCCTTTTTATCATCTTACTTAGCCTCACTCATAATAATAACATTTTATTTGCCTATAAATGCATTTCTTTGGCTCTCACTCAAGTTACTAGTAACATACCAGTGCAAAGATAAGGTTTTAAGTGGGCATAATTGGTATTTGAATGATGTGTCTATTAAAGCTCTATTAATTTCATGGTAGATTCCTTTGTGTCTTGAATGAAATGGCAGTTATTTTTATAGCTAAAGAGTTCTTATTACATCATAGTGGTATTAATAGGACATTGCAAATTTTGAGAACAAACAACTTAATAAAAGTATGTTTTATTAACATATTGACATATATAAACCTGGAAGGTTACTTTAATCTAAAAGAAGTTTTCTCATAAGAAACAACCTTTGAGAGGTTTATGGTTTGAGTCTAGATCGTGTCTAATTTAGTGGTTAAGACATGCCTGGGTAGGGTCTAATGACTATAGGGGGATCCCTTTGCAGGTAATTTGCATACATTTTTAAATGAGAAATTGGAATCCTGGGAAGGAATTGGGAAAGAATGTAGGACTCTCAGGAACTGGGTTTCTTGTCTCATCCCATATACTGCATTCGAACCTAATGAAGGAAAGGCTGCTGCTCAAAGTTGTTTTTAACTTGGAATTCTGCAAGACTATTGGGGTGTAGTCAGAGCCACCACACAACGTCGGCCATAATCAAGAAGTAGCCTCATTGCTTTTGCACCCATGAGTCCACCACCTGTGTAGGGTTTGTGAGGTTTTGTGTTGAAAGCAGTATTCACTGGAGACAAATAGGGTCTTGGAACCAGCAGAGGATGTCATGCCCAGTGGACAGGGTGGTTTAGAGCAGAAGGCAATAGAGAAGAGGTAAGAAGACTCACAGTTGGCATGTAGGGCTTTCAAAAGAACAGTTGCTTGGACCTGTTTACAAGTAGTCAGACACAACATAGAGATACTGAAAGTAAGTTGAATGAAATTTTGAGGAGAACTACAGGTCATTATTAATAGGCCCCAGGGCCAGAAAAAAATATATATGTGTGTCTTATGATTGTGACTCCATTTATATACACACCCAGGGAAAATTGTGTTACATAAAATTGAAAATATGTTGTGTTAAACAGAGAAAATAACCCCTATAAAAGTCCATTCTTTATTTATTAGATAAATGGCATCATGCATAATTTTTATAGTTCTAATGATTTTTAATAATTCTGAAAATTACCAAATATTTTGCAAGAATAATAACTTATAAAAAATGGTATAAATTGCAGAGAAAAATGTAGATGTAGTGAGCCAACTGGTTTGCTAATAGTGTTCCCCAGAATATCAGCTAATGTTCTGACTTTTCAATTTAACCTTGGAAAAAATAGGACTATGTAAAACCATTGTTAATTTTATAAAAATAGATAATTTTGTCTATTTTTATAAAATAGATTTTGATGCCAGAAAGGATGAGCCTTGATTTATCTGTCAATCATAGCAATTCCAACCCCTTTGCTAGATGGTACAGGAAAGGCTGTCTCGTTTACTTTGGGCCAATGAGACTCAAAGGAATTTAGCTAGGGATGTCTTGCAGGAGCGCTCTTCTAGATATTGTCCTGCATGGATGTGAACCCCTGATCTGATGCAGGCAGCTTGATACAGGTCTGAGAGTAAATACAAAGGAGAGTGAAGAGTTAAGAAGATCCAGTCTCTGGATTAAGCAACACTCAAACTCAATTAAGTGAATGATGTTGCTCAGGCCAATTAGAATTGAGTTTTCATTTATTTAAAGATAAGCGAACCCTAAAAGATAAAAAATTCTATATTTCTTTGTGATATTGGATCTATGCGCCTGTTTCCTTTTTTTTTTTGTAAAATGGAAATAATAGAATTTCCATTTCAGAAAGTGATTATAGCATTCAATGTGATTCCACATGCAAAATGTTCCATATGAGGTCTGGTACCGGGTAAGTGCCCAATAAATGTTAACTGGCATTATAACCCTGGTTGGGTTGCTACTTTGCTTTTAAAGTGGGGAAATTGTGCCAGAGTGTTACCCTGTTTGTAACATTCCACAAGTGTGTATAATGTGTAAAATTTTACATGTTTGTTGAAAAACAGATGTCTAGTTGTTGCTGGGAACTAAATCTGCATGGGATAAGCCAGGAAGAGCTGTGCAGCTTTCTCTTTTCCTGTGCATGAGAAATGATATTGTGAAGGTTTACTGGAACCGTGTAAGTCAATATGTTCCTTAAAGAAAGCCACCAAAGTGGAAGATTTGGTTAACAGGAAGAATTATGACAGTGTTAAAATTAAATTTGTAATTGTTTCGTATGTAATTTAGTCATTTCTTTTTTCTCATTTTTCTAAATTCTTTTATTATATAAGACTACATATTCTCCTTTTTATTAGACTATACATTCTCCTTTTTATTATATAAGACTACACATTCTCCTTTTTATAATATAAGACTCCACATTCTCTTTGTGGAACTGCAGGAAAGCCACATGTGCACTGAGTCCTTATATTTTACTGAAGAGAAATTTTGTATGTACTTGTTCTAAAGGAAACTGTAGAGTGTTATGTTTTACCCTGTTAACCTAGTTCATCAATTTTCTAACCTGGTGGGGTATATTATGTATTCTTTCTTGAGCGCACTTGAAGTTTTTTTGTTTCGTTCTGCTTTTTTAAACAATGATTAAGTAGAAGATCTAGGCATCTTTCATCCTTATTTAACATAAAAGGAAAGCCAAAGTGAAGACATTATTTGGCTGAGCATCAGTGGTCTCTAAATCACTGTATGGTATTACATTTTGGAGACACAAGTTGAAACACATCTCAGAGATGTACTTAACTTACCTTTGAGGACAAAGAACAAGAGGGAAACCATTATGTTACTACTCTCCTATTTATTTGTAAGATGAGTGATTATCAGTTGATCTAATTAATGTTTCCTTTGGTATAAGAAAAAGTCCAAATTTAAAATCTCCAACGTTAGAGATTGTGTCAAAGAAGCTACCACAAAAATATCCATTGTTAATTAGATAATTCACTTGTCTTAAATTTCCCCATCCCTTCTCTCTACCTCCCTGAACTCATGTCCTCTAACATTCCTTTTATCCCCCAAAACTTCTCGCTGGACACCCCAGCCTGGTGGAGTGATCCCACACTAATAAATGTTAACATTCCAAGAGATGTTATATATTAGGGAGGCAGGGTACCAGTAATCATCCCAGCAGAAAACAAAGGGCTTACTCAAAGGAGCAAAAGAACATTTAATGAATGACAGTTTGGGTTTGGGCAAGGCTAAGTGCAGCTGGCAAGAGGGTGAAGCACCAAGCACCCAACAACCATGGGTCCACCCAGGTTCCCTCTGTATCTGGAGGAAAAGAGGAGAGAGCTCATTCTAGCGCCCAGTGAGCCTCAGGCTGAGGGCTGTTTAAGAACTGTAGCCTTGGATAGGCAAACTACAGCCTTGTAGCAATGGAGGCAGGAGAGTAAGCACCCAACCTCTTCCTTCTGGTCCCTTAAATCTAACTGGAAGCCAAAAAACTAGGGTCCTGTTGAGGCACTTCTTAAAAGTGACCATCCCAAGGCACAGAACCAGATGGAAAAGGGTGGAAAATGGAACTAGAGGAACAGACAAACAAAAAAATTCAACCCCAGAAGTGTTGTAGTTCAGGCTCTGGGACCATGGCTCATATCCTAACCATACAACCTTAGATAAGTTACATACTTTTCTATGTCTCAGTTTCCTTCTTTATAAAATTGGAGAATGTTAGCACCTACTACATAGGGTTGTTGGGTTTAGGACATATCAATAAATATTAACTTATTAATCTTATTTAGAGACATATTCAAGCAACCCTTTTTTACAATGTTTCCTAAAAGATATCTATATATATATCTATATATCTATATATCTATATCTATATCTATCTATCAATCAATCTATCTATATATATATATATATATATATGTATATATATATTTAGTATCTGCCTGTGATGAGATGGCCAAAGGAAGCATGCTATGATAGAAAACTGGGGTTCGGAATCAGGGAGACTTGGATTTTAATGACCTCTCCGACATTAGCTAGTTGAATAACTTGATGAAACCACTTTGTCACCTCTCTGAGATTTTGTTCCACCATGTCAGTGCAGATATATTAATTACCTCACGGGACTATTGTGAAGATGAAAGAAAATGAGGAATACATTTAGTAAGCTCAGTAGAGTCCCAGGAAAATGAAAATCACCCAGTCTGGAAGTCCTTAAAAGATAAGAATTCCTCCTGTGTCAGACATGTATGGTTGTGTTTTGATCGTAGGTCCTGGGGACTCTCCTATCCTACTGAGGACTCAGAGGGAGATGGGGCATTTTAGTGAGCGCCTTTACAAATAAATGCCTGAGGGAGACTGGACTTAACACCATTAGAGACTTTACTAAGATTCTTGAACTTTTACAATTACCCTGTATTTGTCATGTTTCTTGTTTTTCACATCACAGTTAGCAGTGATATTGTTGAAAGATAAAGAACTTAACTGCTTACTTAGAGAATAATAATAACAGAAATAATAATGATGATGATGATGATACTAATGAGGTTGATGAGGTATCCCGCATACAATACTTATGATGTTCAGGCACCATGCTGAGTGTATTCCTCTAATCCTCACAGTAACCTGTGGAGGTAGGGGTCTGGGAAGCCCTGGGGAGAGTGAATCCCATTCCCACAAGTCCTCCAGAGTCAGCTCCTACGGCTACAGCCACCAGGAGGAGAGGAAAGTAGGTAGAGGCTCTGGATGCCCCGCAGGGATGAGAAGTGAGGCAGTTTGGGCTGGAGGAGCACCATGGAGCTGAGCACTGTAAGGCTCCTTGGGAATCCTCTCCTCCATCTGTGTCAGGAATTGAGACTCCCAGGTGAAGGAAACACCTTTATTTTTTTCCACTGAGCCATTTCCAATGGGAAGGGGAGAGTTGAACTCACTACGTATTTCAGAGGAAGCAACTAAAACCCAGGAAAATGAAGTGGCCATCTGTGAGAACTCCAACAACTGGCCACAGAAGGGAGACCTCATAGATCAGAGGTCACTGGGTTTATTTCTCTAGTGAGTTTTAGACTCATTTCCCCCCGGGGTTAAGTCCTGATATTAGAAAAACTGTAAACTCTGTTGGAGTGTGAATCTGGCACAGCCCCCTCCTGCCCTTTTGGCCAACGGCCACTTTTGACTAGAATCCAGACCGAGAGCTCTCTGCATATGGGCTTCATGATGAGAACGGTTCAGGCTTCTGAGCAATTAGTGATGTGAAACGAGCGCGCTGCCATCTTGTTTCCCCCTGTTCTGAGTTTCACCACAGACACTATTTCAAAAGCATAACCTTACCGCTGACCTTGAAAATAAGTAGAAACGGGTGTTTCCTCTGAAATTTGAAAATGCGTTGGAGACAGCTCTAATATTCTAGAAAGCTGCAGGAAATGTGTGGGAAACAATGTGTAAATATTTCCATGGATCCCTTCTCTGAATTCACCTAACTAAACATCAGAAGTGACGCTCACACATTAAAATAATAGGGATATCTCCACATCCATAAACACATCAAACGAGGAATATATACGTTAGTTCCAGTGGAATGCTTTTTTCCCCCTCTATAGTTGTGCTAAGATTGACGTTGGACCCTCTGAAGTATGTGCTAGGAATTCTAATGTCCTGGTCACACAATTACCTTTCACTCCAGGCACCTGGGAGTGCTTGACTGGTCACTCACATGGTTAAATGAAGCCGTGTGTACTTTATGCTCCATTTGTTTAGGTAAAACAAAACAAAATCAATTGCTTTCTAAAAAATCATCCATTGCCTATAGGCTTTCTGCACATGTCAACAATTTTTCATAATGACATCTGAGGTGTACACTGTACATAACATTCCTTACAAATGGTGGGGGAGATGACAGAGTCCCATTTAGGCCAAAGTCAAACTGAGGTTTGTCACAACGTGAAATAGCAGCAAATGGGACCAGAAGAGGATGGGAACTAGGGAATACATGGTTTGAAATGATAAGCTCTGCAAAAAGAGTATCTATAAGCCGGGCGTGGTAGTGCACACTTTTAATCCCAGTCCTTGGGAGGCTGAGACTGGAGGATCCGGGTTCGTGGCCAGCCTTAGCTACTTAGTGAGGCCTCCACAACTTAGTGAGACTCTGTTTTGAAATAAAAAGAATAAAAAAAAAATAGGGCGGAGGGTGTAGCTCGGAGGTAGAAAGCCCTTGGGTTCAATTCCCATAACTGCCAAAAAAAAAAAAAGAGTATCTATCTTCAGTTTCATGGCTTTGTGTATTGGCTTTGGGAACTGTTTGAAGCTCTAGTCATAAACTGTAGTAAAACATTCTGCAGTGTGTGGTGGCGTCATATCTACTATACAGTGGAACTCATTGTCTATGGAATGCAAGTTTCAAAATGAAAGTGTTATCCCACAATCCTTCATAAGACAATAATGATATTTGAACCCTGGTATAAAATTTGGAAAATACAATGGATACAATTCACTAAAATTACTCCTCAACATACCAAAGTGCTAAACAGAAAGAAGCTTATGTAAATGTCTGAAGGAATTTAGAAAGGAAAAGAAATGTTATTTAAGGGTAAACACTAAGCATTAAGTTGCATGCTTTCAACAGGACCGAAAAAAAAAAAAAGAAATAAACTTGTTTATTTAGCTGACTCTATTTAGATTAGAAACTAAAATAAATTATCGAGTTTACTATGAGTTATCAGAGCTAACTGAATCCATCAATTACTTGCATAGCTAATTTGGGGTTTGCAATAGTCCTAAACTACCAAAGAGTTATTGTGTCAACCCTGTAATCTGAAAAATTCAATCGAAATCCACACTGGCTTAGAAGACATTAGCTGCCCCCCCCCCATTTAGAGGGCTTGGTCTTTATTTTTGCTGGAATTGTGAAGGAAACTAAAAATTTTGATTTTTGTTTTTGCGGTACTGGGGATTGAACCCAGGGGCATTCTACCTCCAAGCTACACCCCAGCCCTATTTTTTATTCTTTATTTGGAAACAGGGTCTCACTAAGTTGCGGAGGGCCTCACTAAGTAGCTGAGGCTGGCCGTGAACCCAGATCCTCCTATCTCAGCCTCCCAAGTACTGGGATTACAAGTGTGCGCCACCACACTGGCTGGAAACTAAAAATTTGAATTGAGAGAAAAATACTGTATATTTATAACTGGAGCAACTAGTTAGCTACTGAAATCACTGGCCATGATTTCTTAAAAAGTTGCAAGGGAGCACAAGGGAACATGAAAAAAGAAAAAAGAAACTCAGCAATTTTTTCTTTTTTTCCTTTTTGTACTGGGAATTGAACCCAGGGACATTCTACCTCTGAGTTACACTTCTAGCTCTATTTTTATTTTTTATTTTGAAACAGGGTCTCACTAAGTTGCTGAGACTGGCCTCACCCACGATCTTCCTGTCTCAGCTTCCCAAGTACTGGGATCATAGGCATGCGCCACCATGCCTGGCTAAAATCAACAATGTTGAGAGAAAATTCCAGTGAGCCATTTTTACATAGCCTCAATAATTTGGATGTTTCCTTTCATATTTCATATGTGAAATTTTAAAAGATTCCTTTTAAAGTGTTTTGTTTACAGTAAGCACATGTCTATGATAGAATAATAAGCACTTCTCCCTCTGTATCTATAGCCATATCTATCAGAGTATATCTGATCTTACAGGAATTTATGAAAAAAATAAGAGAACTATCAAATTTAAGAGTTTACATACCTGATGCTTCAGAAATATTGTATTTGAGTTTTATGAAGATTTTAAATCATTAAGAAAGAAATTTTATTTCAATCCTTTAATCTAGGAGTTACAAAGACATATACAGCAATTTTTTTTGGAGCTGGGGGTTGAACCCAGGGTCATTCTACTCCGAGCTACACCCCAGCCCGATTTTACTTTTTATTTTGAAACAGGGTCTCACTAAGTTGTGGAGGGCCTCACTAAGTAGCTGAGGCTGGCTGTGAACCTGTGATCCTCCTGTCTCAGCCTCCCAAGTACTGGGATTATAAGTGTGCGCCACCACACCCAGCTCAGCAAGATTATTTTTGCATGAAAAATAAATGAGATCATAGATCCAGAGTATTTTGAAAATGACATTGCTTTGAATTTTGAGAGAAAGAATTTTGGAGTCTCAGTCTCTTCTTTACTAACAGTCTCCTAAAAATCCAGATAAATTGGTCTATTCCACCAAAAGATTTGTGTTCCTATGATTTGAAAGGACAGTTTTTGTCTGTCACAGAAATGGGAAAAATTAAAAAATCTGGTTACTACACCTTTTCTCCAAAGTGAGAAATGCCTATTCCTTTTATATTTATGTAATTGAGGAGAAAACATGTTAGGTTTTTTCCTTTAATAATGATAATGACCCAATGACTCATTACTTTAATGAGTAATTTGACCCAAGGTAATTGGCTCTGATTAACCTCTAGATATAGAAGAGTTTATATAATTTTCTAATTATTCTTAACTACTGACCCAGGAATCCCATTATATAATCATTGTTCATCTGAAAGAAAAAGTGGTAACTTTTTTACTAAACACAGTAGATAAATATTATTTTAAGGTAGAAGAAAATACTTGGTTAGTCCTTGGCAGAAATAATTTTATCAATTAATTGAATCTTAAAGCCTTCAGAAGAAATGTAGGAATATTGTTTTTTTTGAGGAAGTAGGGTAAAGGATTTCATATACAAAGAAAAAAGAAAAATTAGGGTCTTATTTTTCAATATTTTTGTATAATATGAACCAACAGACAACTTTGAAAAGAGTAGGCCTCTCTAATGAAGTGGTAAGTGGTTCCATTAAGATATTAGGTTGCAAATGCCCAATAAATACCAAGCATATGTCACAATGTATTATTGTTTGCACTTAGTTCAATGTAAAAATACTTATCAGGGACAATCCAGTTTTTGCCTCCCATTTTTCAGTAACAAAGGAGACAAGAAAGAGTTAAGGGAAGTTTCATTGGAGAAATTTCCTTTTGACCCAGGATAAATAAACAGAAACCGTCCATGCTTCATATACACCCCAGGTTCCTTATGCATTCTGAGAATGAATTGACTGGAATGGGGTTATAAAAGCAAAATCTTTCGCGAGACTGTATGAGCTATTTTTGAGACCTCTCTTGTAATGTTTTGGTTATGGCTTGGCTTTGTACCAAAATTTACAAGGGGCTTTTCTCTTTCTTGCAAAAGACCCCAGAATAAAAACGAACTTTAAAGTCATATACCATATAATTAGATAGCTTTGGTGTGAGTGACTGAATGAGAAAGGAAAAAGAAAGATCTTTCAAAAACTCTTAGTTAGCCGGATGTGGTGACACACGCTTGTAATCCCAGTACTTGGGAGGCTGAGACAGGAGGATTGCAGGTTCGTGGCCAGCCTCAGTAACTTAGGGAGGGCCTTAACAACTTACTGAAACCCTGTTTTCCAATAAAAAATAAAATAAGGCTGGGAATGTAGCTCAGAGGTAGAAGGCCCCTGAGTTCAATCCCCAGTACTACAAAAACAAACAAAAAACCTCACTAAACTCTTAATTTTAATTTAAACAGACACACATAATTGATTTACTTTAAACTATTCTTGGATTATTTTATCTACTCTTTCTTATTATGAAGATAGAAAAGGATAAATGGATGTTAAGCTATTTACAATTTGAATGTCAATATCTTCTGTGAAAAAGAAAGTCTTCAGGAATTAGTGAATATAGTTGTGAAAATTCGGTCATATTAATTCAAATAATCTTTATTAAATTAACTCAAGCTGGGCGTGGTGGCGCACGCTTGTAATCCCAGTACTTTGGGAGGCGGAGACCGGAGGATCCGGGTTCGTGGCCAGCCTCAGCGCTCGCTCTCTCTCTCTCAATCTCTCTCTCTCTCTCTCCCTCTCCTTAGTGAGGCCCTCCGCAACTTCGTGAGACTCGGTTTCAAAATAAAGTATAAAAAAAATAGGGCCGGGGACGTAGAACGGAGGTAGAACGCCCCTGGGTTCAATCCCCGGTACCGCAAAAAAAAAAAAATAACTCAATAATGAGATGATGAATAAAATATATTTAAGTGATCAACTGATAAAAATAAATAAAATTATTATGAATTCAAACAATGTTTATTAATATTATATATCTGGTAACATTGCAGTTTTTAAAAATTATTCACTTACATATATTTATGCATTCTTTCTTTCATTTTTCCTTTTGTGTGTGTGTGTGCTGGGGAGCAAACCCAGGGTCTAACACATGTTGGACAAGCACTCTTCCACTGAGCCACATCTCTAGCCCCTTATTTATGCATATTTCTTGGAAAAAAAAAAGCAAAGGTTATACTGAAATATATTGACAATGGAAATCACTGGATAGTTTGTTTATAGATAATTTTAATAATTTTCTTTCATGTTTTTTCTTAATGTTTAAAACGATGAGTATTATTTCAAAAATAAAAATAGTGAAGACATTTCCACTAAAAAAGAAGATATCAAATACCCCACATAACTAATGGAACAGGTTTATAAGCAAGGCTCCACGCTGTGAACTCAGGGGCCACAAGGACAAACCAAACTTTCATGCAATGCCTTGAGAGCTGAGGTTTTGGATTCTACAAGGAGAAAGATCGTCTCCCCTGTCCAAAGGCAAAATCATGAACCAAACTCCACCTTCTATTTTGCCTCTTCCTCAAGTACAGGTCTCTCTTCTCCACCAGGCTTTCTGGGTGGCAGTCACTTCCTTTATCCTGTCATATTTATATATTCTGCAATCTTTGACTCTTTCGGCTGTAAAACTGTTGTCTCAGAAGTCAAACTTGTCAGAAGTGGAGCCATTCCGTCCATGGATTCCAGTGACTGGTGTTTCCACCTTCATTTTTTCCTCTGTAAAATGTGACACTGTGGATCATTTCTGCTTTCTTCAAACCTCTTGCCCTGAGCAGCCATTAAGATGATGTTCTCTGCCTCCTTTGCGGCTATTTCTTTCTCCTCTTTCCCTAAATGTTCATGTTTCCCAGCCTTAGCTAGTCCCTTTACCTACTCTTTCTCTTGATATTGAAATTTGGTCACCTCTTCCTTTTTGGGCAAAACACTCTTCCTTAGTTAATTTAGGTCTGTATTTTTAAAAAGTCTCTTTTTCCTAGTAGCACTGTTCAAAGCAACATCTCTAATTTTTACTCTAATTCCCATTATTGTACTTCATTTTTAATAGCATTTCTCTCTCCCTAATAGTATATTATACATTCCATGCTTATGCCTAAGACAGTGTTTGACATCAGGCATGTGTTTAATTAATTAGTCAATATTCAGGTGTGGTGGCTCATGCTTGTAATTCCAGTACTTGGAAGGCTAAGACAGGAGGATTGTAGGTTCGAGCACAGCCTTAGCAAGTGTGAGACTCTCATCAACCTAGCAAGACCCTGTTTCGAAATAAAAATAAAATAGGGCTGGGGGTATAGCTTGGAGGTAGAATGCTCCTGGGCTCAATCCCCAGTGCCACAAAATTGGTGTTTTGTTTTTGTTTTTAATATGCTTTTATTGGTACATTGTAACTAGACATCATGTTGAGGTATAGAATGATAAGAACATACATGCACAGTGTACTTGGTGTGCTTCCCTCCGATTCCACCCCACTCCCTCCCCTTCCCTGTACATGTTATTAAGATTGGCATTGATAATTCCATATATGTACATTTAAACTATTGCCTTCATCAAGTCTCTTTCTCCCTCCCTCCTCCCCTACGCCCCCTCCATCGCTCCACAGGAGTCTCATCCTTTATCTGAGGTCTATTTTGTTACCCAATTTCTCTCTAGCTTCCACATATGAGAGAAAACATAACTGTTTGCTTTCGGAGACTGGTTGATCTCACTTAGCATATTTTCCAGTTCCATCCATTTTCCTTTAAATAACATAATTTTGTTCTTTATGGCTGAGTAAAATTCCACTGTATATCTGTACCATAGTTTTATAATCCATTCATCTGTTGATGGGCACCTAGGCTGGTTTTATAATTTGGTGATTGTGAATTGTGCTGCTAGAAATGTGGATATGCATGGATCACTATAATATTCTGACTTCGATTCCATTGGAAAGATACCCAGGAGTGGTATAGCTGGGTCATATGGAGAGTGATTTGAATACATGAATCTCTCTGCTTCCCTTTTTGCTCTGTGCAGATGTTCACATCCCCAGCCCGACTGCCTCCCCAGCACTCATCCTGAACTCAGACTGCTTCGTGATCATCTTAACCTGACTGTGCTGTTAGCACTGCTGGGTTAGACTCTCCTCATTGAGCAAGTTCTTTAGGGCCCCTCTTTTCTATTGAGATTACCATCTTTCCTGCAATCCTCGAGCCACAGCTGACCTGAGTCATCCTGGACATCATTTCTTCTTTTGCTTTCTACATTCAGTTAGTTGTTACAATGCTTTTCATTCTGCTTTCCTAATCAACCCATCCAGTCAACCCATCCTTTCCCCACCTAGCATCTTGCTTAGTCTGTGGTCATATAGCCCTTTGATTTGTCTCTCCACCATCATTTTCTTTATTTATTTCTTCATTCCTTGGTTTATTCACTCATTTATTCATTTGACAAAATTATCGAGACCCATCTATTATGTGTTAGACTTTAAGGATTCACTATTGAGCAAAATATATGCAGGGCATGTTCCAGAAGTGCCGCAGAGGGAGCAACTGAGTCAAAAGGCTGGAGAGTTTGCAGATTGTGATGCAAAAGCAAGAGGTCTTGAGCAGTCCAGGGGATGGTAAATTCTCTGGTTGGCCTTGGGATTGTGTGGGTGAAATGGAGCAGGGATGGGGGTGCAGGAGTTAAGGAGCTCAGGGAATTGAGAGGTCAGCAAGTTGGATAGATCTCTATGTGAAAGTAAAACTCACTGAGCGACAAGAAGACTTGGAATGGAGAGAAGACAGTGAGCCAGGTGTGTAAGTCTTCAACAGCTGAGCAATAGCAATACCTTAGCGATAAAGATAAATGGCACCAACCTCAAGGAGCAGGGCTCTGTCAGAGATGGGAGGCCAGCAGAGAGGAACGAGCAGGCTGCCCCAGGTTCAAGCCCTAAGACATATGGGATGCAGAATAAAGACTGGCAGTCATCAAAGAGAATTGATGCAAAAGAGACAAGCCTAGAAGAGACCTATTTCTTTTGAAGTTAGGAAGTATCTTGGTTTTCAGTGGAGACTGGGCATAAGGGAGGCCAACAATGGAAGGGGGATTTTAGAAGTCACGGTGAAGAACTTTGGTCTAGAAGGATTAATAACAAACTGATTACATATATAATGGAATGGAGATGACCAAATTTAATGTAGATGTGAGGTCCAGTTGTAATGTACTCTTTTTTTTTAGTTTCTCTAATGTATCATTTTTTTCCTCTTACGTTTTGGATGGGCTCTTTCTTCTTCCTGCCAGCCCCTGCAGCAGTAGCTAGCCACTACCCACTTACCCCATGTACCTGGATAGTTTCTACTCATCCTCCAATCTCCTGTTAGAATGAATTTTCTTCTGGAACCTTCTGACTCCTCAGATTTTGGCTAGGTGCCTGTCCTTTGTCCTTCTCTCCTCCTTTCATCATGTTGTATTATGATAACAATGCATCTGCTGTCCTAGGCTATCAACTCCACAAGAGCAAAAACTGCTTCTATCTTTAATTTTTCATATTTCTACTAACTACCATAGTGCCAGGCATATAGTAGCTTTGTAGATACTATCTGTTGAATGGATGATTGAAGAAATGAAATGGAGTCATGAAATTGAGATTTATATTAGGAGAATCTGGAAAAAAATTCATGGTCTGCTACGATTTGTTAATTATAATAATCATAGCAAATTGAAGAAGAAAGGAATTGTCTTGCTGATAGTTGATTGTGCACAGGGAGGCCTTGTACCCAAGTGCAGTACATCCGCTGTAAGCTGGGGTGCTGAGTCTAGGTCAGAGCATGATTTAGAATCTAGGTCCAGAGCCTAGCTATCATTTCTTTCTGGCAAAGATCTGGAACTTTCTTTAATGGAGACCTTTCTGGACACTTTCTTGATTCAGTTAAATTTGCCATCAATAGATGACATTGTCTTCTTTTGATATAAACAGATTCAGTTGTTAAGATTGTTTCTGTCGTTGAATATAGTTTTTTCTCTGCTTGAGAATTCTTTATTTTCCTAACGGGATAACCATCACTAAAGACTATAATATTAGAAATGTAATTAGGCACAGATATAGCAGAACTATTAGACATTTGATACATGAATTTACTTTATATGAGGCAATGGATATATGATAGAGAAGGATTTTTTGGTTGTGATAGCTATATTAACATAATCTATTGGAGAAAGTCAGTAGATCAATTTGCAGTGTCTAACACTTTACTCTTTTTTAGATGAAATAATACTATCTCACTTGGTATGTTTAAGTGGGAAAATCATGTAGAGGGAAAGATCAGACAAAAGAATCAGTTTGATTTGCTTGTACATTTAAATCACTTTCTTATCTTCTTTGGGAAACAACTTGTTTTGACTTCCAAATACTTTGTAGTAGGAGAAGTTTCTCAAGAATAGGTCTCCTGATCCTGGCTTTCTGGGGTTTTATTTTGTTGTTGTTGTTTTTTTAAGGTTTTCTCCATTTTTATAAAAATGTGGAATAAGACATTGTCCTGAATACATTAATTAAGATAAATGTCATTTACAAATTCAGTCCACAAAATTAAACAGAAAGTAATTCATTTTTAGATGATCTTTCCAAAGTAAACCCAATGGAAATAGCTGCTTTTTGTAAAATAAAAACCAATTTGTACTCTTGCCTAAAACTCACTCTGAATATTTTTGCAGCTTCAAAAATATTTGGATAAGTCTTTTAGTATTTTCTTATTTCACTCAGTCGTTATACTCCCTCTTTTAGATGGAGCCTGGAAGTTGAAGTTCAGAATTCTGTAAGAGAACTTATTCTTTGGGAAATATCTAGCCTAAACAGATGTAGAAAAGACTAGCACCCCTAATGGAAAACCATTCATTTCATATTTAAAAATTTTCCAGACTCAATAGCTTTTCTTGAGAAGTTTACATTTATTTTATTTTGGAAGATCGGTATCTAAGTGTTATTTTAAAGGGCATATAAACTTACTTGGCTGGCGTATTGGCCATAGTAGACTTTCCAGATATTCATTGATTTATTCAGGTGTGGAATGAATTTTCTAATGAAACTACAGTAGAGTATTCACAGCTTAGTATTCCCTACCTGATAGAATAATAAGAAAATTAATGTACTGTTCTTGTGCCAGTATCAAGGAAACGAATCAGCTGCTTTTATAGTTCTAATATCATTCTTTGATTGTGCAGCTAAGTGGTGTCGCCTGCGTTTTTGCTGCTCTTGGGCGAGGGTCTTGGGTCTCTGGAGCCAGGCACTCCAGCTTCTACTGAACAGTCCTGCTTTTGCCTGTTTTCTGTGTAAAACTTGATTTGATAAAAGTATCCTGTTTAAAAGAAGATTGAAAAGCATTTATATAGGTTTACTGCCACTGAAAAAAGATGAAATTGTTTGGAATTAATTTATGTGAAACCATAAGTCTGGAAGTCACCCATTTTCCAACTTCAGAAATTAGATATAAAAATAATAAAAATAACATTTAGCTTTTGGGATTGAAATGTCAAGTGAAGTATGTTTTGTGAATATTCTATTTCTTTTTTCTGATGCCAGTGCTAGCATTAGCTTGGGTCTTCAGTCATGAGAAATAATGATTTATACACACAATGGAATTCTACTCAGCAGTAAAGAAGAACAAAATCATGTCATTTGCAGGAAAATGGATGAACCTGGAGAATATTATGTTAAGTGAGATTAGCCAGTCACAGAAAGTGAAGGGTCATATTTTTTTCTCATACGTGGAAGCTAGGGAGCAATCGAGATACTAGAGGGACTTTAGATAATGGAGGAGAGACCACAGTGGAGCAATGAAGGGTTTTGGGGGAGGGTGGTGGTGGTGGGGAGAGAGAAGTAATGAAGGAAACATTCCCATTGATGTTATGTACATGTGTGAACTTATCAGTGCCAATCTCAATATCATGTATGGGGAAGAGGAGGGAGTAGGGAGCGAGTCAGGGGGAAGCTCACCAAGTACTGTATGCATGTATATCCCTGTCACTCTGAGCTTTATTATGATGTGAGACTACAATGCACCAATAAAACAAGAATTTTTGGATTAAAAAAAGAAATAATGAATTATAATGTGATCAACACTTTATAAATTATAATGAGAAAATCTTGGCTTATATTTAGCAATAATCAAGGGCTAAAAATGTATATTTTACTTAGTAGCTGGTGAGGGATACCACTTACAAAGATAAGAGAATGTGACCCCCCTCCATAGCTGCCTCTTGAATTCTGGTTCCCACTTGACTTAATACTTACTTTTTAAAAACTATGCTCCTGTTTCTCTGGTCTCTGTTACAGTGCCAGATTGTGAGCTTCTTGAGGGTAAGAAGCAGGGGGTTTGTCTAAACCACTTCCAGCACTGTAGCCTACTGTTGTGTTCAATTATTATGCTTTTTGAATATCAGAAGAATGAATGAGTGAATACAATATGTGTATGTTGGCAGGGGAGAGTGGTGTTTTTACTTTACCCCATTATGAACGTAAAACATGCTTGTAACATTTATCTTTGTATTCTTGTTGGTACTCATCATATTTCTGTAATGTTCTATACTCGTGAGATATATTAAGCCAGTATTATTGAGTTGGAGTTTGCATGAACTCAAATGGACTTATACTAAATGTACATTTCAATGAATTTTTACAAGTTTATACATCTGTGTAACCACCACCATAGTCATGATAGAGAACATTTCCATCACCCTTAAAATTTCCTTTATGCCCTATCCCAGTGAATTCTACCCCTGGCTTTTAGCCTTCCAGTTATTGATTTTCTTTCTGTCACATGCTTCATTTGGTCTTTTCCCAAATGTCATATAAATGGGAACTTTTGAGTCAGGCATTTTTCACTCAGTTTAATCTTTCTGAAATTTATCCATGCTGTTGTGTATATCATTAGTTCTTTTGTGTTTATTTAGTAAATTTTATTTTATAGATATACCAAAATCTGTGTATTCATTTCCCTGTTGTAGGACATTTGGATTGTTTCAAATGTTTGTTTACCTGTGATTATTGCTATGTGTTTTTTTGTGAAAACATATGTTTCTGTTTCTCATGGGTTTGTAATTAAGAGTAAAATTGATGGGTCATGTGAAAGTATATGTTTAACTTTCTAAGAAAGTAGCAAGCTATTGTCTGAAGTGATTATAACATTTCCCATCTCTACCAGCAGTGTGAGTTCCACTTGATCCATGTTCTTACTAAAACTTGGTGTTGTCAATTGTTTAAAGTTTAATTTCTTATCTCATTGTGGTTTTAATTTACATTTACCTAATAACTAGTGATACTAAACATGGATGTTAATTGCCATTTCTGTCATTTTTGTCATTTCAGTGTTTGTTTCAGTTTATTGGCTATAGGCCATGTTTTCTGCCTTATTTGTATGTCTAGTGATTTTGGATTATATGCTAGACATTGTCATGTCATATTTATTGTTGAATATTGGACTTTGTTGTATTCATTTAAAGATGATTAGACTTTTTTTTGCAGTACTGGATGGAACCCAGGGGCATTCTACCTCCAAGCTACACCCTCAATCCTATTTTTTTTTTTTATTCTTTATTTTGAAGCAGGGTCTCACTAAGTTGCGGAGAGCCTCACTAAATTGCTGAGGCCACGAACCCGGATCCTCCGGTCTCAACCTCCCAAGTACTGGGATTACAAGAGTGCGTCACCATGCTCTGATTAGACTTTTTATGATAAAGAATTGAGTTACTTGTGGGTTTGGTTGATCCTCATTCGGTTAAAGCTTGTTTTTAGCCTCTTATACAGTGGTTAAAATGCCTGTATTTTAGAAACACTTTAATCCTACTTATAAGGTGTAATCCTCTAGTGGTTTCTTTTAATTTCACCAAGTGTTTTACAAGATCTCTCTACTTTGGCTGAAAAAGAGTCATATATTTACTGTTCCTATATAATCTCTGGGAATTTTACTGTACTTATCTCAAGTAATTTTTCCTTTATGAAAAGTATTTCTCCCAAGACTTCATGAGATTCACTTTATGCATGTACAGATTGTTATCTAGACAAAGACTCAAGAGGCTACCCATGCAGTTATCTGGATATTTTTGTGTTTGTAGCTTCATTCTCTCTGTAATTCTGCTCTTAAAGTTCTAGCTACTTCAGTCTCCCACAACTCAGATCTGTCTCCTCAATCTGATAAGAGTTCCAGGATAGAAATTGCCTCCACTCGAAGTCTCAGGCTCATCCCATTTGTCATCACTCAAGGATAAAAATTCTATGCTATCTTTTTTTTTTTTTTTGCGGTACCGGGGATTGAACACAGGGGCGGTCTA
>PVJS01030993.1:13381-23816 GCA_004027185.1 Glis glis | reverse complement strand
AAGGAAAGGAAAAAGGAAAGGGAAGGGAAGGGAAGGGAAGGGAAGGGAAGGGAAGGGAAGGGAAGGAAAGGAAAGGAAAGGAAAGGAAAGGAAAGGAAAAAGGAAAGGAAAGGAAAGAAAAGGAGAAAAAAGAAAAATGCTAAAAAGAAAAAGAACAATCCAAATTCAGGATGACCTTAGTCTGTTAGTGAAGGTAGGTTTGTGCCTGGTTCATAGATTGACCCTCTCTGACCCACATATAACCAGGTTATAAAGACATGCTCGAAGCTCTAAATTTTAATGGCTAAAGCCAATTTATTATATTGACCTGAGAATTTTCAGAAAGACAAGCTGAAGTTATTTTAAAAATAAACTTCAAAATATTTGAGGTTAAAGGAAGAACTGCATACAGTCTTGGAAAGCGCACAGTCGCAGAGTCTGTGAAGGAATCATTCCGGGGAGCTGGAAGAACTCCGGGGAGAAGATTTTCATAACTCAGATCCTTAGATGTATGTGATACGACTTAAAAGGGTTCAGCTAAGTCATGGCTCAGGGAATCAATGGGTTTTTGAAGATCTTTTTCATTTCTAAAGAATAATCTTCACACCTTTTAATAAATATAATTAGCTGGGCATGGTGGTGTATGCCTGTAATCCTGGTATTGGGGAAGCTGAGACAGGAGGATCGCAGGTTTGAGGACAGCCTCAGCAAGGAGTGAGACTCTCATCAACCTAGCGAGACCCTGTTTCCAACCAAAAAATAAAAAGGGCTGGGAGGTAGCCCAGAGATAAAATGCCTCTGGGTTCCATCCCCAGCACCACAAAAATAAACAAACAAACAAACAAATAATAAACAAACAAATAAATAAATAATATTAGTTTTCTGGCATTAGCAAAACACTGAGAATTAAGAGTAGTACTGCTTTCACCCAAACTCCCAGGAAGTAATTGACCATCACCGAGTCGCACCGGCTGAGAATTCTTCTGCTTGTTTCCACAAAGTTGGCAACATCATTGTTTCAGGAAAGATGTTGGAGGAACCTAAGTACGTTCCTTGCAGTAAAATCACTCTGCATAAGCCAACAGGCAAAAAATAATTAAAAAAACAATAAAGGAGATGGGCAGTTTGTGGCTAAGAGCATCAGACACTGGCCAAGAGTTCGTTTTCATTTTTCCCAGACTTCCTTTCCCCAGCTTTACAATGCAGGTAGTAATTGTATGTGCCTCAAGTCATTCTTGTGAGAACTGAGATAACGTACACAGCGCTTGGACTAGCATCATGCACAGAGTAAGTGCTATTCAACAGTAGCTGTTATAATCGTCACCCATAAATCAACAGTAAGAAGACATCCTCTGTGTCCTTTCCCTTTGGATTTGTATTTTCAATGAAATCCTATAATATCAATAGGCATAAAAAGATTGATGGTTGGCAATTGAATTCTGCCCTCTGCACCAGGATCACTTGTTCATTTACCTTGTGATTTATGCTCGACATTTTATTCAATGGAATCATTTGGCTATTGCATTGATGGCAAAGCTTCCATAATAGAGAATCATGGGTAGACTTTTTCAAAGGTCTCATAATGAGATGGTTTCTAATGTACAGCACTCCACTGTAACTACGTTTCTGATAATTTTCCTAACCTATTTAAACAAACTTTAGATATGTGTTCCATAAAACTTATACTTCTGCCTAACAACTAAGTGACTTTATTTAAATTGTGCTAGAATCAATCAGCAGTTTACAAAACTATGTTTTTATTTATTGCATTCTATGGATTTTAAAAAGGGGTAAGCAATATTAGCAACAATAATCATAATACAGTGGGAAGATTTTCTCTCTAGTCATCGTTGCTTTGTTGTTTTGTTAGCCAATGGCATCCTTTAAGGAAATTTTTTTTCAGATGTGCATAGTCTACTCATTTAATCACTTAAAAACTCTAATATTATGTCTCATGTCCAACAGTGAGCCAACAGTGCTGTCCTGTTTAAATTACAGGAAAATCACTGGGCACCAACCCACTGTATTTTAAACCCAGCTGGGTGGGAACAAGGTGAGGGAGACAGGAGGGGAGGGTGTGGCTCTGGGTGGTGGCTGGGTGCTATAAAGGGCTGGGGGAGAGGAGAAGGAGACTTCCTAGTGTGAAGGGACTGATTTTTCTAATGGGAGGGGTGCAGAAGGCAGGAGAAGAGGAAATCTTGGGGGTTCATGACAGGCCAGTGTAGTATCACCAGAGCACAGGGTAGGAGGGGGTTGAGTGCCATTGTGCACCCACATCTGGCACAGGAAGATTCAGTGATCTCCATAGTCCATCAGCACCATTCCAGACACGCCGTCCCTGTGCACCTCCCCTCCTGTGGACTCCCTTTCAAGGGCCCACCTAGCTTGCTCCATATTTTAGACTCAGGGCTCAGCTACTCGTTCTCCTTGGCAACATATTACAGCCCCCGACAGCTCAGGGCAGAGCAGACTGGACTGTGGGGACAGGACAGACCACAGGGCAGGCTGGGCCTGGGGAGGCGAGCCTTCTGGCTGCTCTCACTGCTAAATATGTAAAAAGAAAAAAAATCTGGCTCTGTCTGAAAATTCATGAAATAGAGGTATAGGTGTGTGTGTGTGTGTGTGTGTGTGTGTGTGTGTGTGTGCCTCCAATCTGGCTGTAACTTTAACCCTCCTTATCTTTGGAGGATAATTCAATTAGGTGCAGTAAGTCTAGGGCAGGTCAAGTCCAGAGCATGCACTTTGGAGCTCTGGATTTGGAAACTGCTTCTTTGGATCCTTCAGGTAAAAATCAAATTTCCTACTCTATGGGATAAGTGCCTGAGTCACTTTATTGAACACTGAATTACATAGGAAAGATACCCAGGAGTGGTATAGCTGGATCATATGGTGGATCCATTCCGAATTTTCTGAGGGATCTCCATAACGGCTATACTAATAAAACCAGAATATTATAGTAATATATGCATATCCATATTTATAGCTGTATGATTCACAATAACCAAATTATGGAACCAACCCAGGTGTCCATCAATAGATGAATGGATTATAAAATTATGGGAAATGCACACAATGGAATTCTACTCAGCAATAAAGAAGAACAAAATTATGTCATTTGCAGGAAAATGGATGGACCTGGAGAACATTATGTTAAGTGAGATTAGCCAGTCACAGAAAGTGAAGGGTCATATGTTTTCTCTCATATGTGAAAGCTAGGGAGTAATCAGGATACAAGAGGGATTTGAGATGATGAAAGAGAAACTCCAGTGGAGTCAGGGAAGTGGTCTAGGGGAAGGGGGTAGGAAGGAGAAGGAGGATCAGTGAAGGAATCACTTCCATTGACATTATATACATATGTGAGAATACCAAGGCCAATCTCAATATCATATATGTGGAAGAGGGGGAGTGGGGTAGGAGCCGGGGAAAAGCCCACCGAGTGCTGTGTGCATGTATGTCACTATCACTATGAACTACATTTTGATGTGAGACTATAACGCACCAATAGATGTATAAAAATAAATAAATAAATTATACAGGAACTAACTGAGCCTCTTAGGGTTTACTTGACTCATTAATCTTTGTTTTCTTTCTTTCTTGACAGGTTCCTGGGCGGATCGATCACCACTACATGAGGCTGCAAGTCAAGGTCGTCTTCTGGCTTTGAGAACATTATTATCACAGGTAAAATATTATATACAACTTAAAATATGCCTGCTTCCCATGAGCACAGAATGCTGGCAAAGCAAATTAATTCAGAAGTAACAAACTTTCTTACATTTTACTGCTGCCTTTTCATTTTAATTCATGCCAAGCAAGTTAACAGTTTCTGATTTATCTTTGAAATGGCTTTATAATTTTTTTGGTATAATCCATGTCTTATTATTTTAAATTTATCACGGAGTATATTTGTTCATTCATAGACATTTAAGCAATTAGTAATTGGATTTATATATTGTTAATCATTCTAAATATGCTTAACTCTGTACAATGTGCACAGCTATCTGCAGACTTAGTTTAATCACATAATAACCAAAAAAAGGTAATCAGACCAGATGCTGAAACAAGGTTTTTTATGTTATGGCGATCTGTACTGTGGGGAATTGCCTATGAAGGTGACGGGATGCTCATTTCTACACCTGTCTGCTCATCAGACTCACCAAAAGAAAAATGAAAAGCAGATTCCAGAGCTCAGCCCTATGCATTTAATTTTAATTTTAATTTTTTGTGGTGCTGGGGATTGAACCCAGGAGCATTCTACCTCTGAGCTACATCCCCAGCCACTTTTTCTTTTTTGAAACAGGGTCTCCCTAGGTTGTTGACAGTCTCACTACATTGCTGAGGTAAGGAGTTTTCTCAGATGGCCATGGAGAGGAAGGACATGTGGCCAGGTTTAAACAGCACTGCCTGGGACCCAGGAGACCTGGACTCTGGGCTGGCACTTTACATGACCCACAGTCTGTCTCAGCTCCATTTTCTTATCTGTAAAATGAAGATGCGAAAGAGATGCACCCTTGGGGCTGTCTAGTTCTGTCACAACCATGTGATGATTTTGCTTTGCTCATCACTTGATGAAGAAAAAAAAAACCCTATAAAAACGTCAGTCATTTCAAATGGTAATCCCTCAGAAAGGGGCATGCAGTACTTTGAGAGGAGAGCAATCCTCGGGTATTTCTCAATGTGCATTTCCTGTCCAAGGACAGGCCAGCCAAGAGGACTGAGAGGCTGCCCCCCAACCCCTGAGCGCCATGTGAAAGGCACCTCGACCTTCTTACATGCTCTGTCACCTGGCCGCTCTAGCGTGCAGCAGTGTGAAGGCAGCTCTCCAAATCCAACTGCTGGCTAGCAATTTGGACTCATCACAGGGACAGTTAAAGGATCTTAAAAATTTCCACTTGCTAGTAACTAAGAATTGGTGTGATTATCTCTTCTTGCACCTTCATTTTACGATTCTTCATGTCCATTCTGGTATTACAGATTATGATAATCTGGAACATGCTTGGAGGATTTGACCTTGACATTTTTTCTATTAATAGTGCTTAGTTTGATGGTCAAGACAATGGATTACTAGTGATATTAAGAAAACAAAGACTCTCACATTGTAATAATATTTAATTAGTTTAGTCTGATATTATGAATTTAATTAGAATACAATTAAAAAATGTTAAGCCAGGCACAGTGGTGCATGCCTGTAATCCCAATACTTGGGAGGCTGAAGCAGGAGGATCACAGGTTCAAGGACAGCCTCAGCAATTTAGCGAGACCCTGTTTCAAAATAAAAAATAAAAAGGACTCAGTGTGTAGCTTAGAGGTAGAATGCCCCTGGGTCCAGTCCCTAGTTACAAAAAAAGTGTTTATTTAATATTGATTGAATAATAAAACAACATGTAACACTTTCTATATTCTGGACACTATAATAATAATTGTTTTACATGTTTCATCTGAGTTAATTCTTATGATAACCCTAAAATTTAAAGTTCAAGGTATTTGTCCAAATTACAATGATTACTGCATAATGGAAACCATGCTTTAACCCAAGTCTAACTCTACATTTACAAAGCGGTTTACTAAGGTTTAGAGTATTGTTTCACCAGTGTGGGCTGACTTGTCATTTTACAGCCCTAATCAAAACAAGTGATCCAACCTATAAACACTCTTTAGTTCCACAAAACAAAACAAAAAAAACAAAATAAAGACTCCCCCCACCAAATTAAGAAGGCAAAATTCAAAGAAAACATGCCAGAATCTATTGAACAAAATATTAGCGAAATTATTAGGTCAAGGCAAGAGAGTGCTACAATAATGGAACTAAGGATGTTTTTCAAGATTTTAATTGTTCATATTCAGTACATGTATACATTGTGTGATGATCAAATCAAGGTAGTGTTTTCAATTCCTTGAGCACTTTTAGTGATTTTTGAATAACAATAACTGTACATATTTAGGAAGTACCATGTGATATTTTCAATACATGCACACACTTTTTCTATCTCTTTCTCATTACTTTATGTTTGGCGCCTTCCAGCTCCAAAGGAAATGAAATCAGCATATCAAAGAAGTAACTGCACTCCCATGTTTATTGAAACACTATTCATAATAGCCAAGATATGGAATCAACCTAGATGCCCATTAATGGGTGAATGGATAAAGAAAATGTGATACATATACACACTGGACATTATTCAGTCATAAAAAAGAATAATATCTTGTCATTGGCAATAAAGTGGATGAAACTGGAGGACATTATGTTAAGCAAAATAAGTCAGACACAGAAAGACAAATACTGCATGTAAAAGCTAAAGAATTCAACCTGAATATATAATAGTGATTACTATAGGCTGAGAAGGGTAGGGGAAAGGGAAATAGAGGCAGGGTGGAGAATGTGGACCTAAACACTATTAGAAGGCATAAATTCTAGTGTTCTAGAGTACAGCAGGGTGACTTTAGTTCACAATAATGTATAATAAATATTATGAATAATTAGAAGATAGGAGCTGAGCAGTTTTGACAATTGATTGACTCTGGCATTCATACTGACCATTCCTGCTAAAGTGCAAACAGGTTTGCCTGAGATTCTTTGCTCTTTAAAACGTATCATCTCTAGCCAGGTATGATGGTGCATGCCCCTAATCCCAGTGCCTAGGAGGCTGAGACAGGAGGATCACAAATTCGAAGCCAGCCTCAGTAACTTAGTAAGACTCTTATCATTTAGTGAGACCCTGTTTCAAAATACAAAATAAAAAGTAGCTCAGAGGTAAAACGCCTCTGGGTTCAATCACCAGTACCAAAAACAAAACAATAGCAAAATAAATAAAAACTAAATAATGTATCATTCTCTAATGATGTTTATGGAGATGATTTTATATAACTTTTTATTCTCACCTTTCAAAATGATTTCTGTCATATTTAGGGTTATAATGTCAACGCAGTAACCATAGACCATGTCACCCCATTGCACGAAGCCTGCCTGGGAGATCATGTGGCGTGCGCCAGGACTCTTCTGGAAGCTGGAGCTAATGTAAGCACCTTGCTAAAACATTAACAATTCATAGCTGCTGATGGAGGGGATCAAAATTCTCATTTTGCTTTTCTTTCCTTCTTTCTCAGTAGTTTTCAAAAATAACAGAATCAAAATAAAGCCCTAGAATTACTTTAGCTGTCTCCTTGTCTGGGTAATAGGATTTCTAACTAGTGCATGACAGGGGAGCATGTTGCATAATACTAAAGACTATCCTTTAGGTTATTTTCTGCTTTAATGATATTAGATGAACATCTTTAGGCCTGTAACGCTTGCTCATCTTTTGGACAATTTTCCTTACATAAATCCTCCGAAGTAGAATGATCACTGTTATCTATTTAAACAACAACAACCCACCAAGTGGTATGACAACTCTCATCACCATTACATTTTTTTCTTCATTTTTTTCAACAAAATTTACCTAACCATTGATTTATTTTTGTTCACTACTTGAGTATGTTTTTTTCATGATTGTTACTTGTTGTATGCCTGTTCCTATGACCTATCTGCCATATCATATTTATCTTTATTACCTGAAGTTTTATTTAGTTTTCCCATTTTATTTTTATGCTTTTATTGGTGCATTATACTCTCACATCATAATATAGGTTATAGTGATATTGACTTACATGCACACAGCTCTTGGTGAGTTTCCTCCCAGCTCCCTCCCCACCTCACCCTTCCATGATATTGAGTTTGACATTGGTAGACTCACATATGTATGTAATGTCCATGGAAGCATTTCCTTCATTAATTCTCCTCCTCCTTCCCCTAGACCGCCTCCCTCACTCCACTGGGGTTTCTCCTCCATTATCCAAAGTCCCTCTTGTGTCCTGATTACTCCCTAGCTTCCGCATATGGGAGAAAACACATGACCCTTCACTCTCTGTGACTGTCTAATCTCACTTAACATAATGTTCTCCAGGTTTACATGAAGTTTTAAAGCTTTTCTTATTGATATGTATGTACTATAAACAGACTGTCATATTTACTGCACACATTTTCCCTATTTATTTTGGTTAGCAGCTCACACAACATTTGCAAATGCAGAACTAAATCTGTCAATCATGTATAATTTCTGAATCTTACTCTCAGGTTTGGGGTTTGGTTTAGGTAAATGCGATCACCATCGATGGTGTGACTCCACTATTCAACGCCTGCTCGCAAGGCAGCAAGAGCTGTGCAGAGCTTCTTTTGGAATATGGTGCCAAGGCTCAGCTAGAGTCCTCTCTCCCGTCTCCCGCACATGAGACCGCCAGTAAAGGTAATTTAGCTATGGGACTAAGTGAAAAGGGGAGAAAGTTCCATGACATACAGTGCTCCACTTATCTTTCAGTGAGTTACGTTTCAGGAGGAAGCATGAGTTTGGGTGCGTGTGTATGTGTGGGGGTAGGCGTTAAGTAAAAGAAAACTCATCTCTACTTTGTGCTGGCAGGTCACCATGAATGTCTGGACATACTGATATCCTGGGGCATAGATGTCGACCAAGATATTCCTCACTTGGGAACCCCTCTCTACGTGGCTTGTATGTCGCAGCAATTCCATTGCATCCGGAAGCTTCTTTATGCTGGTACTTTTCTTTAAAACATCTTCTACTCTTGTCCACATACCCAGCAATTATTTATTTCTCTAACTAGGCATCTTTAAATTGATAGCTCATTGCTAGGAATGTTCTTTGTTCAAGCATTCTCCCTTATAATTATATACCATAAAAAAGAACCCCATTATTGATGAGAACACTTCAAGGCTCACAGATGAATATATAATCTCTACATTTTGTACACTCAGCATTAGCAGACATTTGGGTATGTAATGGAGCCTGAGAGCCCTACTTATAAAAGGTCATAAAATTAATATCCTTGAGGTTGAATATAATTAGCAGACATTTGGGAATGTAATGGAGCTTGAAAGCCCTAATTGCAAAAGGTCATAAAATTAAGATCCTTGAGGTTGAATATAATATTGCTAAGTATGTATATATCTGTGAATATCTCTTTCAAAATAAATTTTAGGGATAGTAACTGCTTTGGTAACCTTATCTTCTACCAACCATAAAAACGCACACCCTTTCCTAGACTTTATATGTTCTGTCCTGTTTGCTTGACAAAAATCAATTCCAATTTCCACTTACATGAAAAGACTTAGTTCCTCAAGGTTCAGTGTTAGCCCCCTGAGAAACATTCCTAAACTGTTGAGACCATAGTGGTCTCTACCACCATAGGACTGGGATTTCTTTTAGGATGTGGATTAGGCCTTCTCCTCACGTTCTCTTTTTTTCTCTTAGCACAGTGCCTCATGTGGTAAATGCTTAGAATATATATATATTCTAATATAGAATATATAGAATTAGAATATATACAATCTATTCTCTCTATATAATATATATATATATTCTAAGCATTCATATATATATATATATATATATATGTAAGAAGAAAATGGATTTTATGCTACTTACTGTTTATGACAGTTATTTTGACCCCTAATTTATTCAGACACATTTTTGGTAACCCCTTTATATATTACTCAAATTATTTTAGCCAAGTTAGAAATTTCTTACAAGCAGGGTCTTGTAGCTACTAGTTCATTCTCATTTCACCTAGTCTTAAGCATGAGTTCTACTAATGATTGTTGATAGTTATTTTGTAGTCATGTCCTCCCATAAATTTGGTATAACCAATGGAGTTTATGCTTTCTCATCCTTCTTTCTTTTTCTAGGGATATTATTCTTTCTACCAAACATTTTATAATGGGGTTAAAAAGATTGTGAAAGTGCTGTTCATAATTGCTGATAGATGGTTATTTTCATGCCCCATTCTCTCATAAAATGAATATAACCAATAGAGTTTATGCTTTCTCTATGGAAATTTTGCTGTGAAATATAATTTCCCCACTAAACAGTTTATATTTGTTTTTAAAATATTGAAAACTATTACATTTATTGAAATTTGAAAGTAGCAGGCGGGCCATAAAGGAAATCTTAAAATATATGGATTCTCATAGATATCATTAATTTTGCAAATAGTATCTAAAAACAGAGTTGAAAAGACTTATGGATTTTTATTGGTAGACACTTTGGTGTTGTAATCATTTATGTACTAGAAAGTTGGCTTATTATTTTTTACTATATTAAAAAGCATTTAGCCGGGCATGGTGGCGCACGCTTATAATCCCAGTACTTGGGAGGCACAGAGGATCTGGGTTCGTGGCCAGCCTCAGCTACTTAGTGAGGCCCTCCGCAACTTCGTGAGACCCAGTTTCAAAATAAAGTATAAAAAATAGGGCCAGAGGCCGGGAGTGGTGGCGCACGCTTATAATCCCAGTACTTTGGGAGGCGGAGACTGGAGGATCCGGTTTGGCGGCCAGCCTCAGCTCGCGCTCTCTCTCTCTCTCTCTCTCTCGCTCTCTTTCTCTCTCTCTCTCTCTCTCTCTCTCTCTCTC
>PVJS01030993.1:0-13281 GCA_004027185.1 Glis glis | reverse complement strand
GATAAAATAATTATAGCTGGGCGTGGTGGCGCACGCTTTTAATCCCAGTACTTGGGAGGCTGACACCAGAGGATCTGGGTTCGCAGACAGCTTCAGCTACTTAGTGAGGCCCTCCACAACTTAGTGAGACCCTGTTTCAAAATAAAGAATAAAAAATAGGGCTGGGGGTGTACTTCGGAGGTAGAATGCCCCTGGGTTCACATGTAGCTTTGTGTTTTTTTAATATAAGCATTTTTTAAAAATTACATTGCATAGACATCACTGATGTACTTTTCCATTTGAGAGGCTCAGTATCCTTATATATTTAATGATCTAAACTACATAAGTGAAAAGTGGCAGGAAAAACAACCCTACATATATTTTAACTAAATGGCTCAACATGTCTAGGTTCATGAATTTTCTCAGAAATTAAAGACCTTTATTGTCTTAAGTGAAAAGAATGAAAGCAATAAGCTCTTGAATAATCCTAAGAGCTCTCATTAATGATGAAAATAGCTATGTGTGAAACTAGTCATGTACTGATTATAACATTAGTTAATATGATTACTTTTGAAATCACTTGAAATTTTTTTATTATGAAATCTTTCAAGCATACAGACAAGTATTTGAAAATAATATAACAAATGTGTGTGTGTACACCTCCCTATCCTGAGATACCAAGTTTAAAATTCTATATATGTAATATGTATATATAAGAAATATATATAAAAGTAGGTATGTATATGAAAAAATAACTCATCGCAGATGGAGTCCAGGTTCCTTTTGTGCCCTTCCTCAGTTGCCTTCCCTTTCTTCTCCCAACCGAGAAACTGACTCAACTAATTTTTGTTTGTATTTGTCTTCACTCCTTATTTCCATGTAGGGGCTGATGTACAGAAAGGGAAATACTGGGACACTCCATTACATGCTGCTGCTCAACAGTCCAGTACAGAAATTGTGAACCTACTGCTAGAATTTGGAGCAGATATCAATGCTAAAAATACAGATCTTCTGCGACCTGTAGATGTAGCTACATCTAACAGTGCGGTGGAAAGGATCCTGCTTCAACATGAAGGTACTGAGGATAGATGGGAACGTGTGTTAATGCACAAATATATTTTCCAAAAAGTAGATGAAATTGAAAGGCTTCATAAAGTTGACATGCAAAATAATAATGCCATATAATTTAAAACATTTTTTGAAAGTAGAATAGAAAAAAAATTCAACTCAAATTCTATCTATAAAGAAAATATGATGATTTTAGTTTTCTTTTTCATCATATATAAACTTTCATATTCCTCTGGTCAAATGTATCCAGCTTGTTTTGACAATGTGTAATATGTAGCTCTGGTATAATATTGGCTAATTTATATTTGAAGACATGCCCCATTTTATAAGGGCACATACTTTCCTTCTGTAGTGTATTATAGAAACATAAGAAAAGATTTTCAGACTTCTGTTCTAAAATGGAATTTTTTATGCCTGGTTCAGAGATTATAATAAAATGTCCTTTAACTTATTAAACCTAACTTGAAGGAAAATACATAATTACAAAATTTCCCCTTTAAACATAACACTTCTTGGGGCTTTTGATTTATATCTCCTTCAAAAGCCATAATTTGTTTCTGAAGATTTTAATGCAACAGTAGTTTCACAATCCTGAAAATTACAGTCTTTTAAAGAATATATAAGGGGATCTGCCGCAATTATAACAGCTCATAAATAAAAGCAGTAAAAATGCTTACATAAACCTTCCTAGTACATTGGTCATACTATCCTAGTTTACTACAAAGCATTGTAGTCCTTTTATGGTTTTATTTCATGTATCTTGACATGTATCTTGATAAAAATTCATTTTTATTTTAATTAGCAAATGCATTCATGTCTTCTTACAGCTACTCCAAGCTCTCTTTGCCAACTTTGCCGACTCTGTATCCGAAACTGTGTAGGAAGACCAAGATTGCATCTCATCCCACAGCTCCAGCTGCCAACATTACTACACAATTTCTTACAGTACCGATAAAGCAGTAAAATAGTTCTAAACTCATTGAAAATAAAAAAATTGACTTAATTTGCATAATGAATACTTCATATTAAAAGTTGCTAAAAATAGGGTAAAAGTGAATATGAAATCACCCAGTGAAGCAGCAAAATATCAATTTTCATTTTTCTAGTTAGTATTGTTGTTTTATGAATTTTTACTGTCTTTTAGATTATAATGTGTTTAAAATATCTAGCGATTCTTAGCTATTCCAATATATCCTTGTGTTGATTTACCAAAAAAAAATAGAGAAATTATCTATTTTATCTTTTTTCTTTTTCTGGAGTGGAAAAGAAAAATGTGAACTCTTCTTAAAATTTTAATTTAATTATAAATTTCTTACTGTATTATACTTTAAAAGGTCTATGTTCTCCAAATAATGGGTACACTTTAATTTTGTCTACTGTCATTGGTTATCTCTGTGTTAATATTGACACAAAACATGAGTACAGTTTAGAAAAGAGCAGCTAATATGCTTTTCAAAATAAAGATGATTCTCATTCAGGAAATCTACTCTGCTAAATGTGTGCTTGTCATTATAATGATCAACTCATAAAGAAAAGATAAATTGCCTTCCTTCTTGCAAAGAACTCACAAGTCATTTCTCTACAGTTAATGGACCCACTATAGACACTAATAGGACAAAAAGTTAACACTACCCTCTCACCCTGAGATATTTAGCATCTACACCTCCAAAGGCTACTTTAAGACCTTCTCAAGGATAGCTTCTTCAGGTGTCTCTTCAACTTTCATATGGCTCTAGCCTTCTTCCATTTCAGAAATTGGCAATGATTTGTGGGCTGGAGAAAATGGACTTCATATCTGATTGATAAAGAGGACCTGGATTCTAACCTAGGAATCATTAGGCCATTCATGAGGACATTGCAAGTATAGTAGACTTATATTTCTATAAAACAGATATTTAAAGGACCATAGTCACATGGAAGATAAAAAATCTCAAATCCTGGAAATTTTAAAGAACATAAAAATGGGGTGTCACTCCATATACTCAGAGACTTTTAAAAATTTACCCTATAGGTAGATGTGAATAGCAGTATCTCAGATTCTTTTTACACAAAACAAGGGTTTAGTCTACTGTATTTGCAGATGATAAAAAAGGAGAGTGTTATAAAAAAAAGGATTCTGACTACTAAACCTCTGCAAAGGTTAATACTATGTTTATGCTCCACAGTTTTAACTATACTTGAGCGCAGAAGAAAACATAAGATTTTGTGAGTCCTGGGTAATTCACATTAGATTTAGATCTATTATCGATTTAATAATAAGATAATCAAAATACTTAACAACTCTGTAAGGTGAAAGAAAATATTTTGATAAGTTTTACAAATTTATCAAATTTTGATAGACTATGCATTATTTTATCAACCCACAACCTATTTTCCTCTCTTCTTAGTTCCTGGACAACTTATAGAGATTATGGGGAATATTCTATTATTGTATAACCTTAGAATCAAAAGTTTGCATTATGGGAAAATATTAGGTGAGATTAAAAACATTTTTTAGCTATTCAAAAATAGAAATAAATCTGTAACTTGTTTGTTCAACAACATCTTCCATGTGGCTAGGGACCTTTAAATGTCTATTTTATAGAACTATCAATCTAATACACTTGTAATGCCCTTATGAATAATGTGCATTAAAACAGATTTTTATTAAAGAATAATCTAATTAAATATAATTAGTTATTAAAGATGCCTTTTGATAAAACAGGTTTAACAAAGAAATGCTCTAATTTAAGTGTATCATATGTTGGTTAATATTAAAGTATGATTATTATGTCCTGGAACAAAATACTTTTCTCTACTAAATAGTATTTTATTTTAGAGTTGAAGGTAATAGAGAAAGTGATTCGATTATACTATTTTTTTTTAAAATCACCGTATCATGGAGAATAGAGTAATACAGAAAAAGAATAGATACCTCAGAGGTCTTCTTATCCAAATTTATTTCTCACATACATGGCCACACGCACACGTGCACACACACACACACACACACACACACACACACACACACACCACTATCACCAACCACCACACTAAGGTCCAGGGGCAAAATTCTATGAAGGCAAAGAACCAAACAATTTACTATTTGACGTAAGATTAAAGAAAGTGAAATAATTACTGTAGATAGGCACCGTGGAAACATTTACTTTGGAGGAGAAAGCATTTAACTTCTATTATTTTTTATAATCCCAGCATGTATTTGATGTTTCTGAGAATGTGAACAGAAATATAGGCCTCTTCCATAATGAAGGTTCTGATGTACCTACTGATGTTTTCATTGTTCCACAATGGCACTGAATCCAAATGATTGTGGTTATCTATCTACAAAATACCTTTTAAATATTCTCCCATTTCTTGGATTATTCTCACTCTTGTCACTGATAATTTAGCTTATCTTAAGGTTTAAGACTTACCTTCCCTCTTAGAAACCTAAGTAAATATTTCACACTTTCAGGATTGGTGGAGGGAAGTTTATTTAGTAGATTAGCTCCCCATCTGTTCTATGATCCTACACTAATCATATCTGCTCTGTAGGTCTGTGTTTCTCTTTCTTTTTTTCTTTTTTTTTTTTGGTACTAAGGATTGAAGTCAGAGGCATCCTACCTCTGCCTATGTTATTTTTTTAAATTTTTAAACAGGGTGTACTAAGTTGCTGAGGGCCTGGCTAAATTGCTGAGGCTGGCCTTGAACCAGCGATCCTCCTGTCTCAGCCTCCCATGGACTGGGATGACAGGCATGTGCTACCACATCCGGCTCAAAAATGATGAATTTCTTTCCATTTGAATTCTACATTCAAATTCAGTGAGTCTTCTAGCAAGTAATTTTGGGCTTCAAACACTTCAAAAATAATTTTTGGCTTATTAGAGAAGCATATATTATTGTCAGTGCAAGTTGTATAAGCCACATACTCACATTTTTAAAAGTTTATTGCACACAGAACTTAATTTTTATCTCATGCTTCCCTTTCACCAAGTGACTTCTGAGCATTTCTTGATAAACTCAGTTAATTCAGTCATTTCTCAGTCTCTGAGTAAACTTTTCAGATGATCTCAGTCGATTCAAGCCTCCCACTTCCCACTCCATTTCTTCTGGGGACTGCATCTAAATTCCAGAAGATTTCTGTGAAATCTACTTTGGTGGGAGTGTGTACCTGCCAGGGTCTGTCCTCTGGGAGACTCAAATGTGTCAGGACAGCAAATAGTAGGCAGATGATAGAGGGCAGGGATCAGTTCAGATCACACGGGACCTTTACATTGATTTAAGAGAGCTCATACTATGAAAGTCAAACACTAGACTCCCAGGACTCATCCGCCCCCTTGCCTTTGCAAATGCTGTTCATGCTGCCTGGAACACGCCCTACCCCATCCTATAACTGCTGCATTTCCAACAACAATTAGCTAAAAAATAATAACACTTTCAATTAGTAATTCATCCCCCCCCAATCTGTTCTCTATGAGATCCTGTGCAGACCTCCATTCATACTCATAAAACCATAACATGAAATTTCGTTTGCTTGTCTGCTCTATGAACTGGGAGTTCTCTGCAGGCTGTACTGTGTCATAGTCATACCTTCCTTCTCATCAGACTCATCTCCCTCCTCTTCCCCTTAAGGACTGTTGTGTGTCTCTTCAATTATCTTGAAATACAAAAAGCGCTGGGATGCTTGTGATTGTATATGGAAAGGTAGCATCCTTTCTCCTAGCATGGGAACAAAAGAAAGATGTTAACCTAATTCAACTGTCTGCTTAATCATTCTCCTTATTTCAAAGATTGAAGGGAAGGGTTTCATTGATGAAAGAGTGACTCAATCTTTTGGAATGGAACCTCTGAGGAGTTAGGGTTCCCTGATACCAGATCCTTTGGAATAGTTACCATGGAGCTCTCCCTTGCTCCCTGGAAAGAAGGGATGTTACCATTAGATATTAAATGGCCACCTCCCAGGATGCATGAACTCTGCGACTTGAGAATGCAACCTCAACTCTGAGGTGATATGCAATCAGATTAGGATGGCCTTCCCAAAATTCTATTAAGCAATAAATTCGCTGGGCACTATAGCACACACCTATAATCCTGGTACTTGGGAGGCTGAGACAGGAGGATCACAGGTTTGAGGCCAGTCTCAGCAACTTAGTGAGACTCTGTTTAAAAAAAATAATGATAAAATAAAATAGGGTTGGGGTGTAGCTCAGAGGTAGGATGCCCATGGTTCAATTACTAGTACCACAAACAAAACAAAACAATAAATCCATTCTAAATTTATTCATCTTCATTGAGCAACATATATGCCTTGAAAATTTGTCAAACCTACAGCCACTGACAAGTTCAGCACATACAATATGAGTCACGTGCCACCACCTCCCATAGATGATTGGGCATTTTCCCCCAAGAGCAGACAACAGGTAGGAGGGTGATTTGTGACATTGAAAGATAAGCTGAGCCAATGCAAAAATAAATACGCAATAAACCAATTAACAAATGATAACAGATTGAGATGCTATGAGAATAGGATTGTAGGGAGAGGGAAAGTGAGGGGAAGAGGGGTGGGGGGGAGAGAGATTGAGAGAGAGATATATTGAGATAGAGATAGAGATAGAGAGATTGAGAGAGCGATGGAGACAGAGACAGATTCTGAAAGCCACGGATTTACGCCAACGATGGGCTTCTCTGTGGATAACAACCATTGACTCTGAGAGCAGACTTTTTATCCATCTTCACCTGCCTGCCCTTGTTCCACTGTTCTGCATCAACCCAGCCTGAGGCCAAGAGCCCCAGCAGCAGTGTGCAGAAGACAAAACGTTCAGAGCTGGCAGAAAGCCGCCGGCTGAGAGATAAACCTGAGCTCTGGCATGTCACATAACAACCTCCTCCCTCCGACTGTCAGAAATAATTTCAGTGAGTGTCTCTCCCTTGAAACAAAAAAAGAGGCAACTAAAGCACATGGTTAGAATGAAAAGATAAAATAAAAACCACATCCCCTCACAAAAGAAGAAAATTCACACATGCCTGCTTGGTTGGTTTTGAGAGAGCAAAAGGTTATCAACAGGGATGAAGTTGAAAGTCTCTTTCTTGCTCTTCATCACTCATCACTTGTCCCCTTCAGACCAGATTTTAAACAACAATGCCAACCAATAAGTGGTGGGTAAGTAGTCATTTTTAATATGTCCAAAATATCCATACTAAAGACAGGACAAAATAGGAATAAATGTCTGATGCAACCCATTACTGAGATGTTTGTGTTAGAAAGGCTATTAATTTTTTTATCCTGTGCTAATCCCATGTGGTTCTTCCTATAAAGGCAAATTCATAAATATCTAAAAGAACATCCCGGAGGGAAGCCATCATTCCACCGTTCAAATGCTCTAGTTAGGGATCCATTAGCCTGCTTTATTAGTTCTGGCATTGAGGCCCTTGTCACGGGTTATAC
Organism: Glis glis; assembly: GCA_004027185.1. Taxonomy (NCBI): domain Eukaryota; kingdom Metazoa; phylum Chordata; class Mammalia; order Rodentia; family Gliridae; genus Glis; species Glis glis. The sequence continues at coordinate 5,810 of PVJS01030993.1, read as the reverse complement.
AGAATAATTTACATAAAGCAACTAAACTGCTTAAATCTTTGAAGCAATTTCATAAGTGTAAATAGTCAAAATGGGGCTTGATGTGGATTTCACCCTCTTGCCAGGGAGCTGAGCCGTAATGCCTGTGCAGCTGACACAGATAATGAATGACCTAGCAAATCTTACTGCCAACAATTGTTATCCTTAACAGCTCCGGAGATAAGGCAATTAAAATCCTGAATTTTTTGAGGGTAGAGCTCTAAAATCCCTGTCTCTTGCAAGTCAGTAGTAATATTTTTTAAAGCCAGCATATCAGGATCTTACCTTTGACATCCTCCCAAAATAATGACTGACCCAAGGGAGGACTTTTCACAATGGAAAAGGGGTGCTCCAGGGAATATAAATGACCTAAACATGTGTTCCCTCTACATCCCACCTCGCTCCCCTTTTCTACCTCCTTATACATATTAGTGGGACTGGTAGTGGTACCTTCATATATGGACATAACATTTGAACTGTTGCCTTGAAATACACCAAGTGATATGTTCATGTATGAATGTATCACCTTGACGTTCACTATGGTGTATCATTACAATGCACCAATAAAGTTCATAAATAAATAAATAACCTAAATAGATAAAAAAGACCCAACTAATCTGACTCATCCACTCTACACCCTACATGAAAAACTGATTAAGTTCACTTCCTAGAAATAAGAGATATTAGTGTTTTTGTGCCAGAACAAAAACAGAGCATGCTAGTGATTCACCAAACAGTGAAGATTCCCAAAGACTCAAGGAAGGAGAGGATTGGATTCTTAATGGACATGTGACTTGATATCAACTGGGAAAGGATTAGAAAGGAGATCACTTATTGATTCAGGGCAGGAGAAACCATCAGGATATTCAATATTCATCAAGGACCTCTGTATGGACCCTGCAAAATTGTCCCATATAGGGAGAATTAGGGGGGAAATAGGAGAGGTGAGGAATGAGGAGCAGCCGTGCTTCCTGCCTGCAGGAGTAACTGAGGGGGGATTGCAGGATTGCAGGGCAGGACCTTTCGACTTCCTTTATCACAGTGTGAGCATGGCTGAATTAGACCAAAGGAATAAGACATGGAGAACACATTGTTTCCCACCATCTCCTTACCCATATACAAGATGGAATTACAACTCTACGTTTAAAAATGAAATGTTTGGGTTCATGGAGGGCTGAGAGATAGTGTGTAAGAGGAAGGAATTAGTGCCGCCATCTCTTGATACCTGGTTCTTGTGCTCAGGTGGGATTCTTGCAGTTCATTCCTTCCTCAAAGTGGATGAGGCAGCATTTTGGACATGACTCGCCATCTTTTGGGCTCCTAACTTAGCTGCTTATTTAAGAGGGGTTTGAAAAGTGAAGGCGGTGAGCCTGAGCAGTTCTATGGATTCAAGGAGTTGATCCTATAATCTCTCCCTTGACCCCATTTCCCTCCATTCTCATTAGAAGGGAAAGCTTATCAGCCATCTGTTTCGTTTCCCTCAAGGCAGTGAGTGACTGAATGCATCCTGAACACGTTTTCAAGGTGGGCAGGAGGGTGTCTTTCTCCCACTCCTGTTGGAATTTCCCATGTGGAGGAAGCATGATTTCCACAGTGCTCCCAGGTTCTGACCCAGTCTCCAGCCTTCTCTACTGCCACCTGCAACACCCCCACCCCATAAAAGATGGGGGACATGGATGGGACTGGTTACACTGGAAGGGGGACTGAGCATACTCGGGCCTTTTCTCTCCCTCTCTGAACTGAGCTGCCACAGGGAGCAGACACTCCTCTTCTCTATACATACACTTACGGCAGCTGATCCCACCCCTGTCCCGGTCCAGCATGCCTGTGCCTGGGAGACCTTCATTCCGATGCTGGAGTGCAGTATTAGCAAGACCTTTGCCCACCGACGTAAGCTGCGTTCTATAGAAGAGTTTCATCAGTGATACACTTGAGTTTTTTCCTACTGCCTCAATCTTTTGTCTTTTGTCAGAAATGTTTCAGAACTCAGGAGAGGAAAAAGAGTGCTTTTGACCTTTGCTTGTAGTTCAGTACAGTAACTTACTCCTAAGCCCCACTTATCATAAACAAGAGCTGACTTTTTATTAACTACTTTATCTTGCCGCAATGATGTGTAGGAAGTAAACACTAAGAAGTAAAATATCCATAAGGTCTGCAAAGACAAGTGCACAATTATAATCTTTGTTTCTTTGTGTGTGTGTGTGTGTGTGTGTGTGTGTATGTGTGTCTGTGTGTGTGTGTGTGTGTGTGTGTGTGTGTGGTGTGGTACTGGGGATTGAATCCAGGGTCATTCTACCTCTGAGCTATACCCCCAGCCCTATTTTATTTTTTATTTTGAAACAGGGTCTCACTATGTTGCAGTGGGCTTCAATAATTTGCCCAAGGCTGGCCATGAACCTACCATCCTCCTGTCTCAGCCTCCCAAATACTGGGATTACAAGTGTGCAACGCTACGCCTGATTTAATCTCTGTTTCTTATTGTGGTTCTCACTGTTGATAAATATGTAGGCTCTTTGTTCTCTTTTCTCCATCTCCCAAGTCTAGATAAATTTGTAAAGCATAGTTCTAGAGCAGTCAGCACCCAAGTCCCCACCTGTCCTCAGGTGTATGAAGGCAGCCCTCTTTCATAAATATCCTTTCAGGGAACCACACTACCCACAGCACCATACTTCCCTCAGAATCTATGCCACACCCTCAGCACACACTACACGTTCAAGTTAGTCTAGAACAGGGTTTCTCAGCCCCACTATTGTGCACATTTGGGACTAGATACTTCTTGTTGTGAGGACCCGTCTTGTGCATTGTAGGACACGCAGGATCATCCCAGCCTCTACCCACGAGATGCCAGTGCCCTGCCTCCCTAATGTTGTGACAATGAAAATGTCTCCAGACATTCATTGCCAAATGTTCCCTGGGGAAAAAAATTGCCACCTTGAGAACCACTGATGTAGAATAATCCCTCAGAGACTTCGTTAGAGCAGGTATAATTCCTCTGACATGTAAACACCTGAAGGCATATTTGAGGAATGGGAAGGGGAGGGATGTGTGGATGTGCAGTGTCACAACAGAACAGGAATGGCTACATAACTGGCCCCAAGCATGGAGTCCCTCGAGATGTGGGGCTTCATGCCACTGCACAACTTGCAGAACTATGAAGCTGAGTCCAGGATTGAGCTGAGGCACTCGGAAGCAGGTCTAGCTTTGTGATCTCTCTGCCAGTGAGGGGAAGGCAGTCTTTGAAATGATCTCTGTTTTCCAGAAGGTAACTGTTAAACACACTCCCTTCCCCCACAAACACACACACTTCTGTACTATCAAAGGACAAACATTAATTCTCAGGGACAGTACAATTCAAATATACAAGGAGGAAAGAATAATTTTCCTAACTACCTCATACTTTTTGAGCTATCTGTCTCAAAGTGAAATCAGCACTTCACATTGTTAGGTTTTAAATTATTACACAGAACCATGCCCACTGGGTACATAATGACACACTGCCTTGAAGAAGACATTCCTCCTTGTAAAGGGGAATTTAGTTTAATTCTCAGCCACATAATCTCTATCAGGGGGAATAGAAGGCAGTGATTTTAACTTTTAAGCTACATTCTCCTTGAAAAAAACAAAAGTATTCATGTCTTATAAACTTTCTTCTTCTTGAGTTGTGTATGAGTAGGAAAACCTACATCACACATACACACACACACACACACACACACACACACACACACACACACTTCTCTTTGGAAGTACTGAGCTCGACTCTGCTGTAAGACTCCACATGTGGAAAGCCCCCAAGCTTGCCTTAATGATCTTCTATTGTAATGGTTTGAATTTAGAATGTCTCCCTACCCCTCATGGAAACAAGCAGCAATGTTGGAAGAAGGGGCCCCTGGAGGTGTAGACTTGGGGATTATATAAGGTCCTTCCTCCTTTGTTCCCTCTCTTGGTCTGGCCTGTGATCTGCCTGTCTCAGCCTCCCAAGTACTGGGATTACAAGCGTGAGCCACCACACCCAGTTTATCATCATCTTGATATTATTAATTCTTGAACAATGAACCTCATATTTTTATTTTGCACTGTTCTCTGCAAATTAGGTAACCAGTTCTATTTGTGTTGTACAACTGTTCATACACCAGTGAATAACATCATCGGGAGGATCATCTCCCTCTTTAAGTCAGATGAAAATTCCTTAGATAATTCCTTTCCCCTAGGTGGGGACTTAACAAACAAGGGAGAGAAGGCCCCCTTCAGAAGGCAAAACACAGCATTAACTTTTCTCCTTGGGACGGTAACTTCTCTCAATTGTTGCATCCTGTGTGAGAAAATTACATGCACAAAACCACATTACAAGAGGCAAAGGGGACCTGCAGTAGATTGTTTGCAAACTATCCCCAAGAATTCCTCCCACTCCTGGGCACACACCTTTGCAATGTGACTTCCCCTCCACTCCCATCAAGAGATGGAATCTTCTACTCTGTCTCTTGAATTTGGACTGGTCCTGTTTCTTTCTGTGACTAAAAAATGTGGTATAGGTAATGTAGGGTTACTTTTGAGCTTAGGACTCAAGAGACCTTGCAGCTTCCACTTTGATGTGAAAGCACAAAACTACCATGTAAATAAGCCTGGGCTAGCCTCCTTCATGAGAAAACCTGTGGAGAGAGGAGCCCAGCGACAGCCAGCCAACTGCCATGTTTGTGAGTGAGGCCATCTTGGATTTTGCAGCTCAGCTCCAGCAGCCAGAGAACTGAAGCCATATGAGTAGCCATAAGCAAGACCAGAAGAAGAATTTACCCGAGCCCAGCCCACGGGTTAACTAATTATTAATTAACTTAATTAAAACTTAATTCAAGCCATTAAATTTTAGGATGGTTCAATTATACAACAATAGATATCAATAAGAAATAGATATTTCATGCTGGGGGCTTTGTGTATTTCTATCTTATTTTTCTCCTCACTTCTTTTTTTTAATTCTTTTTTATGTTTTTATTGGTGCATTGTAGTCTCACATCACAATGAGTTCAGTTTGGTGTTAACATACATGCACACAGCTCTTGGTGTCCCTCCCCCCCGCCTCCCCCCCGCCTCCCCCCCACATGTAGCACTGAGAATGATGTTGGTATAATCTCATATATACACATTGTTTATGACAGTAATTCCATGGATTCACTACTTTCTTACCCTTCCCCTTCCCTTGTACCCCTTCCCTTGCACCACTAAGGGTTCTCCGTTGTCATTGGAGTCCCTTTTGTGTCCCTACTACTCCCTAAGTTGTGCATATTAATAAAAACATATGACCCTTCATTTTTTGTGATTGGCTAATCTCACTTAACATAATGTTCTCCAGATCTTTCCATTTCCTTGCAAATGCTGTTATTTGTTCTTCTTTATTGCTGAGTAGAATTCCATTGTGTGCATTTCCCATAATTTTGTAATCCATTCATCTGTTGATGGACATCTAGGTTGGTTCCATAATTTGGCCACTGTGAATTGTGCTGCTATGAACATGGGTATGCATATATTACTGTTGTTTTCTAGTTTCAATCCCTTTGGTATGACACCCAGCTTCTGCTCATCAAAGGAAACCATCAAGAGTTTAAAGAGAAAGCCTACGGAATGGGAAAAGATCTTTGCAAGCTATCCCTCTGACAGAGGTCTAATATCTAGGATATACAAAGAACTTAAAAGACTTTACACTAAGAAAACAAACAATCCGATCAAGAAGTGGGCAACTGAAATGAATAGACACTTCACGAAAGAAGAGATACAAATGGCCAATAGATACATGAAAAAAT
>PVJS01030992.1:0-23718 GCA_004027185.1 Glis glis | reverse complement strand
TTTCTTCTGAGTATTCAAATATCTTTGTTTTACTTTAGTTTTTTTTAGAATTCAGAATAAAGCCCAGTGGAATATTATTCATTCATTAAATGCTACAACATAGCGGGGAGTGGTGGTGCATGCTTGTAATCCCAGTATTTGGGAGGCTGAGACAGGAGGATCCAGGTTCGCGGCCAGCCTCAGCTACTTAGTGAGGCCTCCGCAACTTAGTGAGGCCCTGTTTCAAAATAAAGAATAAAAAATAGGGCTGGGGGTGTAGCTTGGAGGTAAAATATCCCTAGGTTCAATTCCCGTTACTGCCCCCCCCAAAAAAATGCTACAGCATGAATTTTGAAAGCATTATGCTAAGTGAAACAAGCCAGACACAAGCTGGGCGTGGTGGCGCACGCTTGTAATCCCAGTACTTTGGAGGCGGAGACCGGAGGATCCGGGTTCGCGGCCAGCCTCAGCTCTCTCTCTCTCTCTCCCTGTCTCTCTCTTCTCTCTCTCTCTACTTAGTGAGGCCCTCCGCAACTTCGTGAGACCCGGTTTCAAAATAAAGTATAAAAAATAGGGCCGGGGGTGTAGCGCGGAGGTAGAATGCCCCTGCATTCAATCCCTGGTACCGCAAAAAAAAAAAAAAAATAAAGCCAGACACAAAAGGTCACACTTCGTATGATCCCATTTACATGGAATATCTGGAACAGGTAAAGCCACAGGGATGGAAAACAGATTAGTGTTTGCCAGGGGCTGGGGGGTGGGGGGTGACTACCTAGTGGTCACATGGTTTCCTTTGGAGGTGATGAAAATATTTTGAACTAGAGAGAGGTGATTGGTTACACACCGTGCTGAATGGATTAAGTGCCACCGAAATGGATGCTTTAAAATGGTTAATTTCATATTAGATGAATTTTACCTTGATTTAAAAATATAAAGCAAAATGCTGGGGGTGTAGCTCAGTGATAAAATGCTTGTTTAGCATGTGAAATGCCTGGTGTCCATCCCTAGCCCCTCCCTCCAAAATTAAAAAAAGTAAAGCAAAATAAGAATCTCTTTTCTTCTAACAGGACAGTTATAGAAACTCTTGACATCGTCTGAGGATTGCTAGTATCCATTACGATGTCACCCTAAGCAAAATACTGTAGTAAGAAACAATAAAGGCCCAAAACATACTTTGCCCTGGAGTGACAACAGCCACCACTAGGCTTTGCTATTTGTCTCTGGGACTTTGTCTCCTCTCTATACACCGGCACCCTCCTTTTCTTGCAGCTCAATCATGGTCTAGCTGGCTTTAAACTAAGTATGCATGTTTTCCTTCCTGTTGAGAAGCTGGAGAGAAAATAGGAAACAAAAAGGATTTCAGAAAAATAGAGAGACCAGAACAGTGGAAGGGGATTGGGGGAGGGAGTTGGGGAGGGGAAAAAGAAGGACTGAGGAAGGAAACAGTTCAAATAATGTTATTTCCATATATGAATGACAGTATCACTATCAATGTCACTGAATATATAGGGAGGGGAGAAGTGGGGGGGGTGCAGAGAGAAATACGCCAAATGATGTGTGCATGTACACTCATATCACTTTGAATATCACTATGATGTATAATTACAATGCACCAATAAAAGTATAAAAAAAAACTAAGGGAAAAATGCAGAAGCCACAGCCATCGATTGTGGGTGATTGGAAGTAGCAGAGGATTTTCAGTACATCCAAGGGATCTGCATCCACATGATTTCATCTACCAAGAGAAACTGAACAGGCGTCAGGGGAACATCTTGTGGTTGGTTCACAGAAACAGAACAAACAAACAAATAAAAGCATCGCTTGTCCAAGAGAGCTTATGAAAGACGCAGCTTGGCACTAACCTACATAGATGCACAGATACATGCATGTGTACATCAGAAGGCTGCGGGGTTTTGCTTAGCTTTGTAAAGAACCATTATGCAACGCAGTCCTCCCGACAGCTGATGTGGTTTCCCAGCTGCGTCTATAAAACTGGATTCTAGAACTTAATGCAAGAGAGCAAGAATCCCGTTCTCCTCTGCCCAAGCCCGCGTCCCCTCACTGCCCGCCCCCACCAAAGATGCCAACGTCACATCTCAGAGGTGTTGGGTGTCTCTGGGGAGTGCCACCATTCTCGGCCGATGGGCACGAGTGCTGCATTCCGTTTGCCCCTCTGTCACCTCTGATGAGCCTCCTCGTACTTGCACATCTTGGCAGGTTTGCCTGACTATTTCTAAAAAGTGTTCATGATTTTATTTTTTAAACCGATGAATTGATCCGTCCGGTGGGTTGGATGTCTGCACAGTGATGGCAGTGGTAGTGGCAGCGGCATGTATTTGAAGTGCATGGGGAACGGGAGCTATTAAGGGGTGTGAAGGGAAGCTATGGGGGCACCTGACAAGTCGGGGCTTTAAAGAGCCTTTTTTTGGACCTCATTTTTTTTTTTATCTATCAGTAGTTCCGTATCTAGGTGAGATGGATTCCTTTCTTCCTTTTTTTCTTTTTGGTACTAGAGATTGAACCCAGGGACATTTTACTCTGAGCTATACCCCCAGCCCTTTTTTATTTTTTGTTTTGAAACAGGGTCTTGCTAGGTTGCTAAGAGTCTTGCTACATCGCTGAGGCTGTCCTCGAACCTGTGATCCTCCTTGTTGTGGGCCTCGTTAGTCATCAGCTTTGAGGTCACCTTGGTCCGGCTTGGGAGAGGCACAAACTACCCACCCAAGTGGAGATTTCTGCACACAGACAAATCTCCAAGGACCATGAGACCGATAAGCAAAGACCCTGACATCTTCCTTGTTTCCCCTTTCCTTCCCTGATTCATCTGCGACTGCCTTGATGTTTTCCCCTGACTCACTCCATGACTGCTTTGCTATCTCCTAGATTAATTATTCTTACAATGTTTTGGTTATAACACTCAATAAAAACAAGATGCTGGTAAAAGGATGGCAGGAGAGAGAAGAGATATCTCTTCTCCTCCCCGGCCTCCTCAGATCTTGTCATGTTGAATCTGTTGTCATTCACGGGAGAGACTTCTAATCAGTCAATCAACATCAACACCATCCGCGACAAATGGCGCTGCTGCACCTCCGTCTCAGCCTCTCAAATACTAGGACTCCAGGTGTTCCCCACCACACTTGACTAGATCTGTTGCTTCCAAGCCGCTGAGCTCCTTAAGCGTTATGAGATGACCTTGGGTATTACTTTGTCCCGAGAAAATATGATAGGCTGGTTTCTCTGGGAATTTTAAAGGTGCTGAAGATACAGTGGGTTTAGAATAAATATTTGTTGATTGCCTGCCTGCTGCCTGAAAATCTCCCAGACTGGTGCCTCACCATGCGATGTCTTTGAAGCACTGGCTTGCAATTTTCCCTACAGAAAGAAGCCTTTCTGGTGGTGACTGCAGGGAGAATAATGCCCTTTGTCTTTCTGGCACATACCACTCACCTCCAAAGCCTAGCACCTGCAAACCCGGGTGACTTTAGGTGAGGGCTTATTTCCAGCTTTTATAGAAAAAGAAAATGCTATTGAAAAGAAAGTAATCCCTTGTTATTTTATTTTGGACGAGCATTTAATCAGAAACATAGGCAGCAACACATGTTAGAAAAATACATATGAAACATAGAACTTTGCATTTATAACTCACTATGGAAAAGCCCTGCTAATGCAGCATCGAGTTTGGGATTTTAATTGCACAGAAGTCAGGAAATTCAGAGTTCAAGTTCGCACAGCAACCTTCACTCCATATTTGCGTCCCAGGGCCTTTCCTGAGTGCATGACCTCATCATTTGGCAAAAGGTGGTACAATGAACAGTGGTGGAAGGATTTCCCCTCAGTGCCTCAGTTCCCCTCAGTGCCTCAGTTCCCCTCAGTGCCTCGGTTCCCATCACCCCAAGCAAGATGGTCAGAGAGCAACTTTAGCTACACAAACGGTCCCTTCTTAATGCACGGCGGTGCTTGGGTGTGTGCTTTGTGACCATCACGACAACAATCCCGCTATACTGCCTGGCGCTGGAGCTGTAGGACTTGGCTGCTTGGGTGGAGCACCCTTGGCTGCTTGGGTGGAGCACCCAGTCGCCACCGCATCACCCAGTTCTGCAGTGGATCCTTCCTCAGGGTCTTGTGAAGGTGGCTGCATTCAGTAGGCACTTCCCCAGTTCCATCCTTAGAGGGCACCTCAATAACTCTGATGCCCAAACTTCTGAATCTAAGCATTTGACTAAAAGGCACAGAGCACTGACAAAGGAGCTGTTTCTGAACACACCTCTGTCTAGCCCTTGGGAGAGTTGCCCCAGGCAGTTGCTCTATACTGTCATCTTTTGGTTTTCTTCTGGCTGTCATGTGCCATCGGGCTCCTGTTTGAGCCAGTAAGTGTTCTGGCCAAGCAGGCCTGGAGCTTATTTCAGTAAGAAGTGGCCAGGTGTTTCTCTGATGACAGGGCCAGTGATGGTGGGGGAGTGTGGTTGTCTTGTCCCTTGGTGCCCGTATCTGAGGCTATCGAACAAGCTCTCTCTGGGTCCAGTCCTGCGTGTGTCACTAGTTGCCATGGAGATGGGAAGAGAGAGGATGACTGCTTCTAAACACCTGCTTAACTTAAGTTTGGGGCTTTGAGAGACTCAGCAGTCCAACCAAAGTCACTAGACCCACAGCCAAACCAGCGTGCTGTGAGAGTTCCACCACCCTGCTAAGGAAGAGCTCCGGTGCCGGGAGTAAACAGTCCTTCCCCCAGTAGCCACTGACGACATGAACAGCACATTTGTCATCAGTGCCTGGGCTCTAAGGTCTCTGGGAGTCCACGATGCCACTTGTGAGCTGCCTGGTCTCTCTGAGCGGAGAGGGCCCGTAGAAACCTCTGAGAGGCTTGGGACGAAGGTCCATCCTCTCTAACAAGGACATCCCAGCACAAGCGCAGCACATCTTCATTTTTCAGGCAAAGCACTCTGGGGAGAACAGAGCTGTGTGGGCAGGCTCCTGCCCCTGCTCATCTACATTTAAAGCAAAGAGGAGCCACTCATAGTTTAGCGAGAACCCAGTTACTTCTGCATCTGTAGAGTAGAATGCTACGGTTAAGAAGAAAGAGCTTTTGAATTATACCCAAGAAGATGCATCTAGTTGGTTCTCACCTGTACTTTTAAAATTTCATTAATACCTGAGTATTGGAAAATATCGAGTATTCTATCCTTTAATTCTAGTTTTGTAGTTTTTTGTTGTTATTTTTGGTGTGTGTGTGTGTCTGTGTGTGTGACTAGAGTTCGATCCCAGGGGCATTCTACCTCCAAGCTACATCCCCTGCCCTTTTTATTTTTTAAAACAGTCTCACTAGATTGTTGAGAGTCTCGCTATGTTGCTGAGGCTGTCCTCAAACCTGTGATCCTCCTGTCTTTTTTTCAAACAGAGTCTCACTAGATTGTTGGGAGTCTTACTATGTTGCTGAGGCTGTCCTCGAACCTGTGATCCTCCTGTCTCAGCCTCCAAAATACTGGGATTACAGGCATGCACCACCAAGCTTAGCTGGTTTTGGAGTTTTTACTAAAGCATTCTTTTTTTTTCAGGTGGTATCACAAGCAGTATATGTTAACTACTTACTTGACATTTTTTTTTTTTTGCAGTACTGGGGATGGAACCCAGGGGCATTTTACCTCTGGGCTATACCCCCAGCCCTATTTTTTATTCTTTATTTGGAAACAGGGTCTCACTAAGTTGCAGAGGGTCTCACTAAGTAGCTGAGGCTGGCTGCGAACCTGCAATCCTCCTGTCTCAGCCTCCCAAGTACTGGGATTACAAGTGTAAGCATGTGCCACCATGCCTGGCTGCATATTTTTAACAGTGGAATCATAGCCCGTTGCTAAGCTATCTTTTTACCTCTGTTTCTTTTGTCTGCATCGTGTACGATTCAGCAAACCAGAGATCTAAATCTACTATTTTACTGCCTACAACAAAAGTAACAGGGGTGGTGGGGTGGGGAGCGTGGAACCATCTCTTTAAATCACGTTGTTACAACTGAGCACCATTCTAAAAATGCCACGCAAAAAGCTTTCTGGTTGATTTATTAATTGAAAATGGCCTCTCAAAGAATCTCTAACAAACTGAAGATATCATTTTCATGATCTGTCTTCTTTTCCAGCTCAAGTGAATTCTCTTCTGACTCCACATTTCTCTTAAGCAACTGCCGGCCAGCAACTGGCAATAATATGGTAGCTTGCCCTAAGCCAGAAAGGACAAAGCTCTTGGCACACATCCAGCCTATGAAGTAGGCGATACAGACCAATCTCCACCTTTTGGAGATGTAGAAAATTCCTGTGAAGAAATGTGAGGTTACCTGCTTGGAATTAGCAGAGGAATTTGAACTTCGAAGTTGTTCTTGGTGCAGCGGCCTAGTTGGCTCAGCAGTTTCCTGGTTAGATGAAAGATGGTGGATATAAGATGACAGAGAAGGTAAGAAGGAGAAAAAGAAGCAAGGACAAAGGAAAGGAAGGAAGACGGGCAGGAGTGAAAGCATGCTGGCTCTATTCTAGGTGGAAAAAATTTCCCACTCAAGGGTTCTGGTTTGTTTTGTGGTACTGGGGATTGAACCCAGGAATGTTCTACCTCTGAGCTACACTCCCAGCTGTATCTTATTTTTTTATTTTGAAACAGAGTCTCACTAAGTTGCTGAGGGCCTCACTAAATTGCAGAGACTGACCTCAAACCTGCAATCCTCCTGTTTCAGCCTCCCAATACTGAGATTACAGGCATGTGCCACCAGACCCTCTGGTTCTGGTATTTTTTGTTTTGTTTTACAATAATAAGGTGGAATCATTGTAAGAGAGAAGTGAATACAAGATTGAGTCAAAATAGTCCAAAGTCAAGCTTGATTCCCTTTTTCGGAAAATCATCCACTCCACCTTAGTTTCCAGATAAATCAATCAGCAAAGGGGGAATTATCAAGTGGTTGCTTTCTTTCACATACACAGGCAAGACAGAGTCTGATTGGTTGTTTTTTCACCATACACCAATAAGACAGAGTCTGATTGGTTGCTTTCTTTCACATACACAGGCAAGACAGAGTCTGATTGGTTGTTTTTTTCACCATACACCAATAAGACAGAGTCTGATTGGTTGCTTTCTTTCACATACACAGGCAAGACAGAGTCTGATTGGTTGCTTTTTTTCACCATACACCAGCAAGACAGAGTCTGATTGGTTGCTTTCTTTCACATACACAGGCAAGACAGAGTCTGATTGGTTGCTTTTTTTCACCATACACTAGCAAGCCAGAGTCTGATTGGTTGTGTCAGATAAGGAAGGAATTGCATCCTGTAGGGTGTTTTTAAAGGTAGTAACATTATATTTAGAAACCCCCCCCCCCATCTTTGTAAGGTTTTCAAGCCATGCACGGTTAACCAGAGGCTAACAAAATGGTTAGCCAGATGTGTCAACCACTGAGCCAAGTGGGAAGCAGCGATGGCATTTCTAGCATTTCTGTGACACGTTCTGACCAACAAGCAGCCAGCAGCCTGACTTTCCACACAGTATCATGTTTAGAAAGCACGCTCAGGTCTTTAGAGCCAACATGGATGAAGCTTGCTTACCAGGGGAAGGCCTTCCACATTTAAGGGCTGCTTCTCCTGCAAGGCAGACATTCCTACTCCGGATATGGGTTGAAAACATTTTCTCCAACATATTCATGTGATGTGAGCTCACCACTTGCTTATGGCTAATTGATGGGACCCAGCTCATCTGAGTGGGAATCTTTTTTTAAATAGAAGATGGAAGTTGAGTGTGGTGGTGCAGGCCTATAGTCCAGTACTTGGGAGGCTGAGACAGGAGGATCGCAGGTTTGAGGCCAGCCTCAGCAACTTAGCAAGACCCTGTTTCAAAATTTAAAAAAATAAAAAGGGCTGAGGGGGTAGCTCAGAGGTAGAATGTCCCTGGGTTCGATCCCCAGTACCAAAAACAAAACACAAAACAACTCCCCCCAAAATTGAAGAGAGTTGAAGAGAGATCTTTTTTCTTGGTACTATCTCAGTGCCTGTTTTCTCCACCCCCCTTTTTCCCCCTCAAATGTGTCTTTTGATTTCTTTCCAAAACCCATTCACTAAGGGAAGTATATTATTGTCTTGCTTCATTGGTGGGTCACCCAGATTGTGTGCTTTCCCAAAGAGGTCAACTATCAGTAGTCAAATACTTGACTTATTATGGTTGGAGAGCACTGGCTATGAGCAGGACCACTTTTCAAATGATCTCAGTTGCCTTGTATTATTTAGTAGTTCAAAGTCCTTTTTGGAAGTAGGAGGGATATGTACTAAAATTCAATTTGTAAACGAACAATGAAAGAAAAACCTTCTTCTGCAACCAACTGCTAGTGTTTCCCCTAAGTTAAAAATTTTAAATTAGATTCTAACGAGAGAAAATACATCTAAGTGCTTTTGTTCATTCTATTCAATAATCCTAAATTCAGTCTGGGTGCCCAACATCGCTTCCCTTCATGTTTTTGAATGGAAGATTAGAGAGATGGAGGGGGGAAAGCAGATGGAAGCAGAGGCATGTCCTCATTCTTTTAAGTCTCTGTCTTTTAAGCTATTATTTTGGTATTTCATTTAAAGGTAGTGTGTGTATCACAGGTAAGAATTTGGCAGTGCAAGCATGCGTATGCATGATCCAGACTGATGTCACTGCTTCCTGTGACATCAGTTGAATTAAGTAGAGATGCTCCTCTACTGATAACGGGGGACGCATCCCAATAAACCTATCGTAAGTTGAAAATATCCTAAGTAGAAAACACATTTAATGCCCTTAATGTACTGAAAATCACAGCTCAGCAACACAGCATGCCATAGAGCATAGGCGTTTCCTTCCCGACTGCCTGGATGACTGAGAGCCGGGGCTCTCTGCCACAGCCCAGCATCGCAAGAAAATCTTGTACCACATATCATTAGCCCAGCGAAAGATCACAGTTTCAAGTACAATTTCCACTGAATGCATAGTGTCTTTGGACCAGTTGAAAAGCGGAAAGCTGAACCACTGTGAGTCGGGTACCATGTGTATATTATCAAAAGGATACTACAACCGAGAACCTTTACTGACCAGGCAGGGTGGTTCCAAAGTACCTGTCATACAAGCTCAATGAATGGGCCTGATGGGAAGCTGACCAGGGTGTGGAAGGGACTAGAAGATGCTAAGCAGTGTTAATTTGAGTGATTTTCTCCTGAATGACTCCCAAGTAGAAAGTGAACACCCTCTTGTTAAATCAACTGTGATCATTTCAGAACTTAACCGTTACAAAATAATATGACATGAAACCCACAAATCTCATGAGTCAGACCTAATGATCGCACCAAATGATTCATGAATTTAGGTTTAATATTCTTCTGAGTCTCTCAAGCCTGGTTCCAAGAACACCTATAAAATATCGAATGTGAAAACAAACTCCATGCAGCGCTAGTGTCTATAGTGACCAATAGAGGTGGATTCTGTTTATTCGGAGAAAAGAAGGTTGTCAGGACAACGGAGTGAAACATTTCAAGTGCAATTTAAAGTCATACTCTTGAAGCCATTAGGAAAGGCAACGAAGACTGCCATCTTAAGGAGATTAACATGTCAGATGTGGATATCGGATTTCCACAATCTGGTGCCACCAAAATGTATGCCAATCTAGAAATACAAAAAAGACCGACAGCCATGACCTTTCACACTCATTGGCTCCTGGTGGGGTGACAGACAGCTTGGGCTCTGATGTACTCAGGCCAGACACTGTATATTCCTTTTTTTTTTCTTTTTAACCAGAAGAGGGTTTTAATCTGGCTCCACTACAGCTGGACGAATGGCAGCCTCCCTCCCAAAGATTCCTTCTACCCTTCCAACTGGCGCGCACTTGCTTCCTTTCCTCTGGTACTGTAAGGATCGTGCAGAATGACGGGCTGAGCGGGCAGCTGCTCACTGTGCGCTGCCCTGGCCTTTGGGGGGGGTTGTCTATTTTTCAACACACATTTACTGAGCATTTATCCCGTGCACCATAAAAAAAATAACAGGTGAAGACGATAGTTCCCATTTCTGAAGAACTGGGGATGTTGTGGATTCCAATGCTTATGAAGTGCTATGATATTACAGATTAAATAGGGTTAATTTTTCTATTGAGAATTTAGGTCAAATTTAGGTTCCTCTAACCTGAGTTAAATGCAGACTGCTGGTGTTCGGTGGGGGCTAATTAGCATTTTTAGATCACAGCATATCAAATATATATAGTTAACTGGGGTCCAAACTAGAAATTTTAGTGATGGCTTAACTTAGTGGTTCTCAACTGAGGGAAAGTTTGCCCCCTAAGGGACACCTGGCAATACTGGGTGACATTTGTGGTTGTCACAACTGGAGGAGGTGCTGCTGGCATCTAGAGGTAGGAGGGCTGGGATGCTGCTAAACACCCTACAATCCGCAGGACAGCCCCCAATTTCAATAATGCAGGAGCTGAAAATCCCTGCCTTAACCTGACAGCTGGGCTAACTAAACTATGACTTGATCACATTTATGAACAGGTTATTCATTTCATTTCTTTGAAGGGGACATCATATAGGTATGAACATTGACTGGTATCAAAATTCAACTAAATCACAAAATATTTCCTTGGTGGCATTTCCTCCCCATCCTTCTGAAGTTGCTGTGGCTGCCAACGGCTCATGATGCCGGCGATATCAAGAATTGAGTTTCTTTAACCATAGGCTCTAATAATTGCAAGAGTTTTGGAGCTACCTGGGCCAAGATTGGAAAACCGAGGGTCTGAAAGATTAAAGGCCATGTGATTCTGGGTTCAAGGTTGAAGGTTATAAGAATCCAGAGGCCTCCTGACTGCTGGTCCAGGCTTCCTCTGCTACCCTGGGGACTGGTCTGGCTCTCAGCTGCATCTCGAATAGTAAATAAGAAACAGAGATGACATATGAAAACGCTAACAGCCATGTGCTGTGTGTTTTCGGTGACACTGGCTCAATGTGTTTTGAGGCTGGGTGGTTTCCCTTCAGGAGCCTGAGAGCCACTGTGAGCCACTGTGAGCCACTGTGTCATGCGGAGTGGAGGGGCAGAGTCTGCTGAGGTCCCTGGCAGCTGTAGACAGGTGTTCTCCCCAGGATCTGCCGCCTTCTCTCCTCTGCTCAGGAGGCGAGGGCAGAGCCCCACCTCTAGGCTGCCCAGGATCCTAGGAAGGGCCTCGCCGTATTCTCCTTTGCCAAGGGCAGCTGGGGCCCTTTCCACAGCTGTTTTTCTCTTATTTCCTAAAAGCCTTATTGGGTTGTATTCTGTTTTCTTTCAAATAATCCCAGCCCTGTGGAGGTCTTTGAAGGAAATCACGTGGAACGTCAGCCCCGACATTCTCTTCTTTGTGATTTACTAGGTTTGCATATGGACTTCTTCCTGTAGGGTGGGGGAAGAGTTATGGTCTCCATTCCTCTGCAGAAAAGCAGCGATTCCATGGGCTCGGAATCAGGTAGAGAATTTAACACTTCTTTTACTTTCAGATAATTACGCAAACCCAGAGATTCCAATAACACCCTCATAGACCTTTTAGTAGACAGATTCAACATCTACTTAGTCAATAAGTGGGGAGGGGAAACTTCCCTTCCACTCCCCCACCCTACCTTTTTTTTTTTGCTATAAAGTATATCAAGAGGGGGCCCGGAAATATACAAATCAAAGTATCTATATAACTTCTCCTTATGCCAAAACAAACTCTTAGCTTAAATTTTCTACGTGTTGTTCATTTTCTTTGAAAGGTTTTGGGCAGAAGCCTATAAAATAGGAGGTCACAAAGCCAAACATTACTTAGCCTTCCTCTCATTCAGCATTCTGACCCTCTTGCTAATATTCTCCTTGACACGACATCTTCTGTCCCCCTGACACAATGGGAATTGCCACATGACCAAGGAAATGGAACAAGGTGTGCTGGCAGTGTGAGCACGTGTGTGTGTAAGCATATGTATGTGTGTGCGCACACACACCAGCTCACACAGGCGCCGAATGAAGGGGGCGAGGAGAACATACAATGGCGCGTGACCAGGCGCTAGAAATAATACGAAGTCTGCTCTGAGATTTTCCTCTTTAACCAGTTGCAGTTTTTGGATTCTGTCCCGTGGAGTTCAAGCGCATTCTTCAGGGCAGCCAGTTACGGTTCCGCAGAGGTGTGAATGGCCTGGAGTTTCATAAGCACAATGCTTCACATTGTTGGTTCAGAATAACTTTAATTTCTCTCTCCATCCCCTTGCCCCCAGCCCAGCCATTAAGGAGCTGTTGGATCTGCAGAGACGCCTAGAACAGCCAGGACTGAAAATGCCAAAGAATGAACAGAGCCTGTATTAGTAGATGTTCCAGTGTGAGAATAGAATCGAACAGCAATAAGGAGTTTGGTTTCCACTTTTGCCTTGATAGTGGTCCCTTCCTTCCTTCCTTCCTTCCTTCCTTCCTTCCTTCCTGTACTGGGGATTGAACCCAGGGGCATTCTACCTCCAAGCTGTACCCCCAGCCCTTTTTAATTTTTTTTGTTTGTTTGTTTGTTTGGAAACAGGGTATCTCTAGGTTACTGAAAGCCTTGCTATGTTGCTGAGGCTGGCCTCGAAGGTGCAATCGTCCTGTCTCAGCCTCCCAAGTACTGGAATTACAGGTGTGTGCCACCACACCCGGCTCAACTTTAGCATTTACATGAAATTTATCTAAGAAGGTCTGTTTTCTTCTTTAAAAAAAAAAGACACCCCCTTTATTGCATCTCAAAACAGCCCCATTTAAGAATAGTGAATTAAGGTGCTACTGAAGGGACAGCTCATATCCGAGCCATCTAGGCAGAGAAGCTCATCCGCTCTGGAAAAAAGCCCCTTCTTTGGAGTGTGTTTGGAAGCCCGTCAATCAAGCAGATCAAGGACCCTCTTGCTTTCACCCGGCTGACATCTGGTGCCAGTTCTAGAAGGATCCCTGCCGATGATGTGTGTATTATTACCCAAGGCGACATCCTAAAACACAGGCACCTCGAAGAGAATTACGGTGTTGAACTGGGACAGACGACCCAGCTGTGTCCCAAGGCAGGTGAACCCGGAGGCCGGGAGTCTCCACACCATGGAGCGAGACCACTCAGAGACCTACTGCTGTCTACACGTGAGTTAGCCTCACAGGGATGTTTATTTTTCTAACTTTGAGCAATGGCATTGGAAGACCCTCAGATAAAATGAGTCAAGAGAAGCCTGCTTCAACTGAAGAGACCTGTTTACAGATGGCACGATTCTCCTGAGCCATCATGAAGAATTGCTTGTGAAAATCAACCCCTTCAGTGCTAGTGACCTGTGATAAGGTCGTATTAGATAGAGTGTGGAAGGGGAAACTGAGGAAAGTTGCTAAGGTATAGAAACGGGTACAGAGTGCATTCGACGCTACTTCCATTCAGAAGAGTCCAGAACCTTTTGCAAAAGGCCCCAAAGGAAGCTGTTTGGCACCAGATATGGAGCTAGACAAAGCAGACATCCTAACCCTCCACTCCTGAACCACATCACACCCCGTCCCTTAACAAGAATCTTGCGGGCTTAAACCACAGGCTCGTATCCTAACCTTTGCTGCCAGGGCAGCCGACGAACCTTGCTTTCCCACAGACCGGCATGGAATGCCAACTTCCCACCACAGAGCCGGAGCTTAAGGACCCACCATCAGGACAGCCAACTACGTTTCTCTCCTCTGAGCCGCTCTGTTCTGGACTTGAGCCAGAGTGACAACAGGGAGGGGAAAATCCTAGGGCTCAGCTGGAGCCCGCCACGCCACCGGTTGAGGTGGCGAATTTTTCCACTCCCCCTGCTGCGGTTAAAGCAGCGACAGATAATTCATTACACATTTTGATGGCACGCCAGCTGGCTGTAAGAACAAGCTAAGAAAGAGTTGTTTATTAATTCAATTAGCTGGCTTATTTATCAGGCCTGGGTTAGCCAGGGCAGCGGGAAGGCCAGAGAATGGCCGTGTCAAGCTGTCGCCCGCAGACCCTGCAGGCCAGCAGAGACACACTCTTAGCCCCAAGACTTGCAGAGTCCCACTAGCTGTGTTTACCCTGAGCGCCTAAGAAGGCCCATCAATTGTAATGAAATACTCAAAACAGGACAAAGTCGCCCGAGCGATGACAGTCATTAGCGTTTGTCACCCTTTCAAGGGGCCACGCTCAGACTCAAGACTGCGTCCTCTCTCAATTCATTTGGGCGGTTGCTTTTGTTTTTTACTTATTTGTTCGTGGTTATTTATACACAAGGCTGCTGATGGATCGGGAGCCTTTGATGCGCAGGATCAGGAAAATCAGATATTCGTAAGTGATTTATTAAAGAAAATCCACAAAAGGTTTGTTAACAGCTTGCTTTGTGGCAAGCTCTGTTTCAGGAGCTTCTGCTTTAAAAAATGAGAAGGAAGTTTTAGGCGGCAATGCCCTAGTATTTCTTTCATTTCTTCTTTTAATTTTCAGATCAACTTAACCAAAAGGAATTTATTTTAAAATTGGCACATTTTGCTCTGTTTGGGCCTTCTCCCAGTTTTATGAGTTCAAGTTTTCTAGTTGAGTGTGGTGTATTAGTCTCTGCTACTGACACTGTATCAACATAGGACTTCACAAATTTTGTATGACAATTATATTTGGAGTTAATAAAGCCAATATGATGACCATTCTAGCATTTATTTATCATTTATATCTTAAAAATCCCTCTTACTGTATTTCCAACCCTTTGGAAATGCATGTATCCAAGTGCAGGCAGAAATGCATGTATCCAAGTGCACTTATATTGGATCGAGAAGTCAATTTAAAATTCACATTGTTGAAATCACTAACGTATTTTTGGATTCAGCAATATCTCCAGTAAAAGCTCAGTTTCTCAAGTTCATTTTCAGATTTTTAAAACTGTAGAAAAGTCCAAACCTTTTGCCCCAGCACAGTCTAAGCACTCTGTAATATTTCCAAAAATTAGTAACGATAAATTTGTAAACCAAACAATAGACTACGTGATTAACAGGAAATTTCACAGAAAAAAATCATAGCTTCTCTGTGCAACTCTCTTGTCCAACTTCTCTATTTATTTTAAATGAGAAGTTATCCTTTTAAAAGTGAGGGCCGGGTGTGGTGGCGCACGCTTGTCATCCCAGTACTTGGGAGGTGGAGATCGGAGGATCCAGGTTTGCGGCCAGCCTCAGCTACTTAGTGAGGCCCTCCGCAACTTTGTGAGACCCAGTTTCAAAATAAAGTATAAAAAAAAAATAGGGCCGGGGGTGTAGCTCAGAGGTAAAACGCCCCTGGGTTCAATCCCCAGTACCACAAAAAAAAAGTAAGGTAATATTCTTGTATCAAGTGCAACCCACTTTAGCCCTGAAGGTTTGACTTTGCATGTTTGATTAGAATGCTGTAGATAATTTCCCCCTGAACATTGCTTGACCTTCCTTGTAAGTATTTCTCAATTTGACTTCTGAGGTTTGCTTCCAGAAGGTTCTTTGGACTGAATACCAATTTTATCTTTCAAACTTGATTCCTTTGGAAATGGAAACATTGCCAAATACTTTCATTCATGATTTCTTACACACATTTAAGAATGTTAGACAGTCTTAAATTCCCCACTATAGCCTACTGCAAAACTGGTAAAACAAACAGACAAACAAACAAAAAACCCAGGCACATTAGGGATTTTTTTCTGGATATCTTTTGATTCTGGATATCTCTTGATATTTTCCCTGGAGAATAGGAACCCCATATGGTTTACTGAGTGTAAGATAATCAAAGGGTACTGCTCTTCTTTTTTTTATTTTTATTTTTTTATTTTTATTTTTATTTTTGTTTTTATTTTCATTTATTTATTTTTTTGCGGTACTAGGGATTGAACCCAGGAACATTCTACCTCTGAGCTACACCTCCAGCCCTATTTTTTATTCTTTATTTTGAAACAGGGTCTTACTAAGTTGTGGAGGGCCGAAGTAGCTGAGGCCGGCCCTGAACCTGCGATCCTCCTGTCTCAGCCTCCCAAGTACTGGGATTACAAGCATGCGCCACCATGCCCAGCTAAAGGGCACTGCTCTTTTGTTACTATCTCTGGATCCTCCAGGGCAGCTGCCCCTCAGAGGGTCAACTCAACCACACCCTGGGCTCCTCGGCTTGGGACAACAAACCCAATTGCAGCCACACCTCCTTTAGGATGTAAAATGCTTGGAGAAATACTTATAAGAACGAGCCTTTCCTCCCTCATTCACTCAGTGTTACAGAAAAAACATAATTCTATTCTTCCAATTTAATATGCATTCAGTATCTAGCACTATTTTGGCTGAGACAGTCTGAATATGTTTGACTCTGCTGCTGTCACAAATAAAAACTACAATGCAAGAGGGGGGAAATGGGCTGCAACTACCGAATGCTTTTTTTTTTTTTACCAAATGAAAAAAAGCATTGTTTAGATGCAGGTGTATGCTTTAGGATATATTTCAAGAACAGTTGAAAGAACTACTAGTGTCAAAGTGCAGGTGACCTAAACAGGTTTGATTTTGAATCATTTTAATATTACATCGATACTGCTTTGAATTGTGGAATGCCTTTTCTATTACTCCATTAGAGATGATTTTCCCCATTAACAATGAGGAACTAGCCGGGCGTGGTGGTGCACACTTGTAATCCCAGTACTTGGGAGGCTGAGACAGGAGGATTGCAGGTTCGCAGCCAGCCTCAGCTACTTAGTGAGGCCCTCCGCAACTTAGTGAGACCCTGTTTCAAAATAAAAGAATAAAAAATAGGGCTGGGGGTGTAACTCGGAGGTAGAATGCCCCTGGGTTCAATCCCCAGTACCAGAAAAAAAAAGACAGAAGCTGAGTGTGGTGAAGCACACCTGTAATCCCAGTACTTGGGAGACTGAGACAGGAAGATCACAGGTTCAAGGACAGCCTCAGCAACTTGGCGAGACCTGTTTCAAAATTAAAAAGTAAAAAGGGCTGGGGGTGTAGCTCGGAGATAGAATGCCTTTGAGTTCAATCCTCAGTACCATACAGAACAGGAAGGTTGTGTTTTCTTGGGTGCAGTGCACACCGACCTGGGCAGGTCATTATTTTGGGGGGTAGTTTCTTGACATTCAGCTACTTCTTCTCCTTACTACGGGGGCAAGTATGAGTATTCCTTAGTATTCCTGCAATTTTCTCACTGAGGTTATAGGAACTAATCAAATAGGGCTGATATTGTGAGGAGAATGGAAGGAATAGGGAGAAGCAGGTTGGGGTCCTACCCTCAAACACTTGACCGTCTGGTCAGAGGAATAAAGAGCATATTCTTCACAGTTTAGCAATCCTAGTGACTCAAATGCCAAGTTGTGGAAGGGACAGAAAGGGACTGGCAGAGGAGACAGAACCTGACAGCCCCGGGGTGGCCAGGAAGCAAGTCACAGCCAGGTGGTTTTCAGAGGGGCTCTTGGAAGTGTCGGAGGGAGCACACTCTTAAGTTTCTAACAAGGTTTAGACCTAGTCTAGGTATGCTCAGAGTTTATCCCTCTATTCATAACCCAGATTCACTATTTACCTTGAGTGGCCCTGAATGGTCATAACCTAAGTCTACTTTTCTAACTCACAGCAGATCATACATCTGTTTGATCAGTCCAGCTGTCAAAGGAAGAACATGTTCTTTGCCACCATCGGTGGCAATCGGGGTAGGCTGGCTTGGGCCAGGGAGCCAGTACGATTTATAAAAATGCATAATTTATGCTCTAAGAATATTCATTTTACTCCCTTCTCCTTGGTCTAAGAGGGGCTATGCAGAAACAAACATTCCAGTTAATAAATATCCCAGGACAACAAAGTCCTATGAGCCCTTCTCTTTAATGTTGAAGCTGTGGACCTCCTCTGTGGCTCCCCCCTCCACCCCCTGCCTCTTCCTCTGCAGTGGTGCTGGGTATGGCAGGCTGGGTTCCAGAGCAGTACCCTTTACTCTTCTTCCAGGAAAGAACTCTTCAAATAGGGCCCTAAATGCTCATTCAGCGTCAGCGAGCACACATACACCTACACACGGTTGAGGCGCGCCAGCTCCCGACACGGGAATTTTCAGAAGCACACCAAAGCCTCTGTTTGATTTAAATTTATTTTTAATCACATAAAAATTCAATTTGGAAAACTGATGCATGGGGTTTTTCTGAGTCATCAGGAGCTCTTTATACGATTGCAAATACGTGGGCAAAGAAGAAATCTGTCTTAGGGTGGCTGATATTTCACAAGGGTAAAAAAAAATTATCCTTGGTTTCTTCAGTTCAGAATGAAGGAGTTTTAAAATCAGATATGCTATTAAATCCTAACATAAAGTCTGACTATATTTGACATATCTGACTCAAGGAGAAATAATGGGGGGTAAAGTCGCCATTTTAAAATAGGTTTATTTTGTTAACTCTCTTTTCCAGTCTTATTTAGCTATCTACCTTACATTTAATATTCTGGATCATATTAATTAATGATAAGAGTGATCTTTGTCCTCCTCTCCCAGTCATTTTTTGTTGTTCTTGGCTTTACTAGGATGTTTCCTAATTCCTTAAGGAGTTTCCACAAATGATAGTAATAAAAGTAATCTGAATTCATGGAAATAGTCCTTGCATCTGTAAATGGATTTCTTGCAGAAAAGCATAAAGCTCCGTATTAAATCTAGCTAGTGTAATAGTATAATCATATTTCCTATGATTGGGAATCACAGATTTATAACAATAATGGTTTCTAATGATCATTGGTAGTTATATCTCCAAAATGGGGTAAGGGTAATTTTTCACCCCTACATATCTAATGTGCCAAAAGTCCTTAAAGTGTTACTCAGCCTCTTTCTAGAACAACTGATCTTCATTTGTGTGTATGTGTGAGCATGTGTACGTGTATATGTGTGTGTGTGTGTGTGTGTATGTGTTTCTGGGGATCAAACCCAGGGCAGATCCTCTGCTTTTAAGTCAAAAATTAAAAATTATTGTCTTCTCACTGGTGGACCTAAATATTACACAACATTTTATTAATTGCACATTAAATTACAAGGTACAATTAGAAAACTATTTACGTGAAGATGATGCTTTTCAAGTTACTACAAGTGCTTGGAATCTTCCTGTAAAATTGTGTTGTTTCCTGTTCTTTCCATGGGAAGGTTAGGTAGGTGTTGTACATCTGTGCTACCCTTCCCACCACAATGTGGACACATATTAAAGGTACTCACAATTCAGTATGGAAACAGCCACAGATGATAAGGAAATGATCAACAAACACTTCTCCATCAGAGGGATGGTCCCATGCATCACAGTATACTCGTATGATGACATACCATTCAACCAAAGAAATCACATTCTCAAAGAATACTTATGCATAGACAAAGCACCAGGAGAAAATATTCAGTAGTCATCTCTGAGCAATTGGGTTGCAGTTACTTATTCTTATTTATTTTTATTTTCTTCTATCTTTTTTGCATTCTCTAAAAATTATTTTTGCAATTAATTTACATGGTTCCATTTAAACATTATAAGTTTAAGAATTCACCAAGCACCAAAAAGTTCAAAAGAAACACTGTGAAGATTTATATTTTGCAATAAAATAAAGCTTCCAAAACAGTGATGATTCACAAGTCCCAGAACTTTCATTGGGCGAACATCTGGCCAGCAGACTAATTTGTTCTTGTTCCGATTGTTTTGTGGAGAAGTTTGCAGGGCTTCCCACTGTCCTGTGTTTTCTTTTCATTCATGTTTGAGTTACCCACCTTGTTAATGAAATGCAGTTACAGAGAAGTTCTGTGTTTCTAAAACCAGGTGGGATTTTTCAACGAATCTTTTTACACCCGAGCCATTTAAGTTTGGTAGATAAAAAAAACCTGGGATGGAAACTGCTGTAAGGATGTTCCCTATGATGAAACTCTATCAAAGTGAGGTTAATGTATAATGCAACCTAGAATAAGACACTTTCATTCACAAAACAGAAAGGCAAGTTTGGAATTGTTAGGGAAATGTAAGTAGAGTGGCACATCGGGGAATAATTCAGTGAGTTCAGGCATTGTTTTAAAAGGCACAGCATTACCCTGGGGACCGCAATGATGACAATTAAGTTAGGAATGGCTCTGGAGTGTTGAGTTCCTTACAATAATGTAAAATGGTGTTGCCGCTTTCAGAAATGCTTGGTGGGAGGGACCCCAGAAAAGTAAACATAGAGGTACTATAGGCCCCAGCAATTTTCCCCAAGAGAATTGAATACACCCAAGACAAGTGAAAACATCTGTCCACACAAAAACTTGTGTATGAGGCTTTGAGTCAGCCTTAGTCAAAGAGTGAAAACAAGTCAAATATTCAACAGAAGAATGGATGGCTAGAATGTGGCCTAGCCACGCAGAGGAATATTATTTGACAAGAAAAAGGGATGAAGTCCTGATACATACTACAACATGAATGAACTTGAAAACATGTAAGTGATAGGAGACAACCACGAAAGGCCATGTGTGAATGACTCCATCTACATGAAAACATCCATCGAAACAAAAAGTAGACGAGTAGCCGCCAGGGCCTGACAGAGGGACAGGATGAATGACTGCTAATGGGTAAGGGCTTTCTTTTTGGGGGGATGAAAATGTTCTGAAATGAGATCGTGTTCATGGGTTGCACAACTTTGTAAAAACACCGAACACATGGAATTGTCCGCTTTGAAAGGGTGAATTTTGTAGTATTTAAATTAGAGCTCAGTTTAAAAACATTTTTTTAAAAAATTCTACTAGCAGCCTTCTTATTACAAGGTACAGGTCCTCCAAAGAAGAAGCAGGATGATGTGGTTTTTCAATTATGTCAAAGAAGTTTCAAGTTCTGATCTGAAAATGTTCAGTTTTATGAATATGTTTAGATAGAAACAAAGAGATTAAAAGAAGGAAAAAAATTCTGGTGTTCTCTAATAAGTGAGAACAGTTTTCAAGATGATATGGCTTCCACTCCTAGCCTGGAGAAGCCCAGGGTCTCACCTCCAGTGCCACAGCCGCCATCCCTGTGCTGTGCTCGGAGGATGGCTATGTCGCGTCAAGGTCCCTGCTTGTAAAAATGAGAGGATACTTACTGGCTGTCTGCTAGGGATTTAATGCAAAAGAACAAATGTATGTATGTATAGAGCACCTACTGGGACAGAAGTAAGCAGACGGCAAAAAATATATTGGCAAGCCAGGCGTGGTGGCCCGTAATTGTAGTAGTTGGGAGGCTGAGACTGGAGGATCGGAGGTCTGTGGCCAGCTTCAGCTTGCAGTAACTTAGTGAGACTCTATTTCAAAATAAAAAATAAATAGGACTGGGGGTGCAGCTCAGTGATAGACTGCCCTGGGGTTCAATCCCCCATGACACACACACACACACACACACACACACACACACACACACACACTGCTATATACATACATATATATGTATATATGTGATGTGTGCAAACAACCTATTAATGTTACAATGTAGTAACTATCATAACAGTAATTTAAAAAGTGCATGGGATCAAATGAAAACACTTCTTCTGTGTGCACCAAGAGAACAAACATGTTACAGTGGAAATGAACTGAGCTCTGACAATACACGTGGTGAATCTGATAAACATAATTGGGACTGAAAACAAAAATGTTTCAGAGGAATACACACAGCTTAAAGCCACTTGTAGAAAGCTCAAATACTACATATTATTAAGCGATATATAGATATAATAGATTATGTGAGAATATTCATGGGAATAATAGATACTAAAATCAGATGGTCTTTAGTCCTCAGCAGACTAAATTGTGAGTAGATTGGTGTTTATTGTGTTATTTTTCATATAGTTTTATGTTAAACACTGCATGATTTTTTTTTGGCACTGGGGTTGAACCCAAGGGCATTCAACCTCCATGCTACACCTCTAGCCCCTTTTATTTTTACTTGGAAACCAGGTCTTACCAAATTACTGAGGCTGGCCTCGAACTTGCCATCCTCTAGTCTCAGCCTCCCAAGTACTGGGATTACAAGCATGTAGCACTGCACCGAGCTGCATTATTGTTTTTTAAAAATGGATTACAGAAAAATTCCTAGGTCACTTTCTGTTGGCTGAGGCTGTAGGGTAAGGGAAGACTTGTAGGAGGAGGGTTCTGTGCTGGGCTTAAAAACTCAAGGTTTTAACAGGCAGAGAGGAAGGGGAAGGTGTTGCGGGTGAAGGGGATAGTTTAAGGAAAGACAGAACCACAAGGTTTTAGCATTAGGACCTCAAGGTTTCTTTAAGTCACACACAACACTTTAGGCTTCAGCTCCTGACAGGTTTTCCAAACGTGGAACAGAAAGGACAAGGAGATTTTCATGAATCATGGTGCGGAAAGCTTGATGCATTGAAAACAAAACATATCCAGAATTTCGATCGGTGTTTGGAGGATTTCAAACTTGTTCCCTTTTTATAGTGAGAACAAATTGGGATCCCTGGAATCGACCACTTGGGAGATGGTGGGAGAATGATTTTATCCACAAGTATTAAGTTGTTGCCTGAGGACAGCTGAATAAACAGTTTGCTGAAGTCTGTTTGAGGACTGCCAGCCAGTTACACCCATAATTTCATCTCTATTAACAAAAACAACTCGTCCTGTCGCAGTGCCCTGCTCTGGCTACCCCGTGGTTTGCAGTCTTTGAATTATGGACTGTCACTTGAGGAACATTCTATAGCAGTGGGGGCTGTTTTGATGTCCTTTCGTTACCCACCCTCGCTCTGCTGATTTATGGCATGCCATGCAGGGACCTAAATCAAAAACTAGAAAATACGTGTGAAATAATGCAAAACAGAGTTGGAGGCCGGCCATGCTGTAATTATACCTAAAGGGAAAATAATTATGTAATACCATATGGCAACCGCAAGTCTCAGAATAACAAGTATCCCTACTGTAAATGTAGAATTCTGGGAAGAACACGGAGGGTCTTTGAAGAGACGTTGGGAAAGGCCGGCCTTTCAAAAGGACCCCGGACGCAGTTTTGTGAATGACATCCGCCCTTTGATAATACCGTTTATAGCCCAGGAAATGAATACGGTGGAGTGGCCCCGACAAATGCCAAAGAATGGGGTGAAACTCCAGTGATTTATCATTTCTGCTCAGTCTCCACTACTACCTGCGGCAGCCATTGGTTTAACCCACCAGTTCAGCTTCTGGAAAGGCCAAAGCAACTTATTGATAGAAAACAGAAAACTCTCCAAGCCTTCACTGCGACCACGAAATAAGAACTAGGTCAACATAAGTACAACTCATACTGGTGACCTTTTAGTTTAAAAGGGAAAGAGAGATGAAAGAATTCCTCAGTGGTCAAGAATATGCAACTCTCCTTCTCCGTGAGTCTATGGGTTAATGAACAACCTCTAAGTGGAGGGAAATATAACAAAAATGAGCTGGCGGCGCTCCAGCTTAACTCCGCAGGCTGGAAAGCGTCCCTCCGTGGACCCTGGCATGGGAACCGCACTAAGAGATGCTAGGGAAAGATTAGGAGACGGAGGCTCCCGCTGGCCAACTTCCCTCTTTCAACATCAGCCCCCAATTTCCCTGCTCCCTAAGTCCCTGCAGTCGCTTTTCTGGGGTGAGCCATGCTAGGGGCTGGCTTGAAATTGTGTAAACTCTGGGCACAGGGGTAACAATGAAAACCCCTCCAACAGGGAAATCAGAGAGAGAGAGAAAAAGAGAGAGAGAGAGAGAGAGAGAGAGAGAGAGAGGAGAGAGAGAGAGGAAGAGAGAAAGAGAGAGAGGAGGAGAGAGAGAGAGGGAGAGAGAGAGGAGAGAGAGAG
>PVJS01030991.1:10724-23819 GCA_004027185.1 Glis glis | reverse complement strand
ATCACAATGAGTATCAGTTTGGTGTTAACATACATGCACACAGCTCTTGGTGTCCCTCCCCCCCACCTCCCCCCCGCCTCCCCCCCACATGTAGCACTGAGAATGATGTTGGCATAATCTCATATATACACCTTGTTTATGACAGTAATTCCATGGATTCACTACTTTCTTACCCTTACCCTTCCCTTGTACCCCTTCCATGGCAGTGTTCTTGAAATTTACAAAATCTGAGTCTCCCATTATTTATTTCTCACTTCATTATATATGTAATTTTTTGTGCTCATAAGGAACCTGAACTTGATAAAATGAGATGATTTACCTGTGGGAGTGCAAACTAGTTCAACCGCTGTGGAGATCAGTGTGGAGATTCCTCAGAAAACTAGGAATGGATCCACCATATGATCCAGCTATACCACTACTGGGTATCATTCCAAAGGTATTGAAACTAGAAAACAACAGTAATATATGCATACCCATGTTCATAGCAGCACAATTCACAATAGCCAAATTATGGAACCAACCTAGGTGTCCATCAGCAGATGAATGAATTACAAAATTATGGGAAATACACACAATGGAATTCTACTCAGCAATAAAGAAGAACAAAATAATATAATTTACAAGAAAATGGAAGGACCTGGAGAACATTACGTTAAGTGAGATTAGCCAGTCACAGAAAGAGAAGGGTCATATGATTTCTCTAATATGCTCAAGCTAGGGAGTAGTGGAGATACCTGTCTTTTTAAGTAAATTCTTTTAATGTCATCCTAATAAAATAAATATAGTGGACAAAGATCCCAAAAATAGGAGTGTAATGTCTGCCAGCATACTGGTTGAAGTTTGAGAGTTATTTAAATATAAAATTATAAGTTTTACATATTCTAAAAAGTGGTAATCAGGCTGAAGAACATGATCAAACTAATCATGATATTTAACTGATAATAATGCTGATGATGAAGACATAAAGCATTAATAAATATGTATAGATATTAAGCCAAAGGATCCCTCATCAATAAAATGGAATGGCAAGAATAAATGACCTCTAAATTCCCTTTGAATGCCAGCTTTTTAGACAATTGAGAAATGCAAAAGGATTCCTGGTTTGGGATCATTTATATGACTCTCGTATCTTGGCTCAGCAAATCACTTCCTGTGTGTTCCTGGGGAAGTCATGTTGCCTTCAGAAGTCTAAGTTTTCTTCTGTCAAATAGAATAATGTATTGACTTTTGCAATCTGACAGAATTAATAAGAAAATCAAATGAAGTGATAATAGTATTAGTATGTAACTCATTCAGGTATCCTTAAACCAAAGTTAACCCTGAAGATATTTAGATGTTAAGAGGAAGCTCTATGGAGAGGACACAAGTAGATCCTTTGTCAATGTCTTTGGGAAAACCCTGGGATGATAGTAGCTGCATAAATATGAGTAAATAGTACAGAGAAGAAAGTTTTAAGGTTCCGTGAAATATTCCTGTGAAATTGCCAATGCAGACAGCAGTTTGCCTAGCAAGCTTTTCTCAGTTCCAGAACTGTCCCTCTAACTGCCAAAGCCCCATGGATGAATGATAGACCCATAGGCAACAGGAGTAACTCTCATACCTGCTGAGTGTGGAAATGAAGAGCTCAAGGGCCTATCTTCTGCAAGATCAGAAACTCAGTTAACTTTTTCTCTCTGGAGTCCTTAGCCTAAATTTCTGCATGTTGCTTCCCTCTCCTCTGTACGTTACACAAAAAAAAGAACATAGTCATTTGTATGATGAACCTTAACATCAGAGGGCAACTCTTCCAAGGCTATTAATAATTGCACTTAGTAATAGCAGAATTAAAGATTTTGTATACTATTAAAGTAATTCTAGGCATCAAAAACAATTGAAGATCTATTGGAGGATAGAGTAGAAAGCACCACATTGCTGAATTAGATCTGAGCAGTTGACTATTCCTACTGAAACTCTGACCTCTAGTCCATTCTATTGCATTCCGAGGCAGCAACTGAACCTGTACACTAGTTGCAGTATTTTTTTATTGTCCCTTCCCTCTTGTTTTTTGTAAACATAAAGATTCCTCAGAAATGTGGACACCCAGGAATCTTAACTTACTTTCAGAAGGTAGCCATTCTCCCCCTCCTGCTAAGGTATTAACTGACCATTCTTGCCATAGTTCATAAACACTTGTCACATAGGGACTGTTAGATTTTGAAACCTTTCTCTTTATGTTGTATTAAAGAAAGTCCTTTGGGGATTTGAGACAACCTCAGCCCACTGAAAGAATCCAAAGGGAGTTATTACCCTAACTGTATTAGTTGTCAACAAAATTGGGCAAAGGAAAATACCAGAGCTTTGAAATAACTAAATATTTTTAAATTAGTCACATAATCCCACACTGAGTTAATTCTGAGTTCTAAAACCAAAATCCTACTAATGAATAATGTAGAAACCTATCTGGAAGTATACTAATTAGTTCAAAAGTAACTAGAAGGTTGAAAGAAGTTTGTCTACATGCTATAATAAGATTCTAAATGAGAAAATAATTAAATAAATGATGATAGACTTGATGTATGTATATATCTCTATATATCAAGAAAGCAAGCAGGGCAAGGATGAGGAAAAATATGAATAGACTATCAAATTTTTCAGTAAAGACCATCAGTTTTATTGATTCTTCCTGTTACCTCGGTTTCCAATATGGCTCAGCATGGCACCATGACTGATCCTACTTTTGTTTAAAAATTAGCATTTTGTTCATCATATAGTTTAAAATTAGTTTTAATTTACCAAGTATTGATTAAATACTATATATCTCCATTATTGAGTTTTGGGTTACCTCTTAAATTTTGCACACAAGATAAGAGCCTTTCTCAGATGGTATATGATGCTAGAAATATGAACATAAACAGAGATAATATTTGAAAAGCTCATGAAGATTTCCAAGACATTATTTTTCTTAGAGAAAATAACCTCTCTTGGTGTTAGGCCAATTCTTCAAGGGGAAGGTGACCTCCTAAATAGAATATTAGAGGATGTATAGTGATATTGGTTATTATATTCACTTTTAACATGATCAACTAAAATAAGAATTAAGAACATGCTAATTTTTCCATTAAAATAATTAATAAAAAGAAATTTTACCGATGTCATTCTTCACAGACCTAGAAAAATCAGTCATAAATTTCATATGGAGAAAAAAAAAGACCCAAAATAGCCAAAGCAATTCTCAGCAATAAGAAACTTGCAGAAGGCATCACAATTCCTGACTTCAAATTACTACAGAGCTACAGTAATAAAAACAGCATGGTATTGGCACAAAACAGACACATAGACCAATGGAACAGAATAGAAGATACAGAAACAAATCCACATACTTACAGCCAATTGATTTTTGACAAAGATGCCAAACACATATGTTGGAGAAAAGACAGCCTTTTAACAAATGGTATTGGGAAAACTGGTTATCCAATTGCAGAAAAAAGAAATTAAATCCCTACCTTTCACCCTTCAGAAGAGTCAACTCCAGATGAATCAAAGACCTGTAAATTAAACCAGAAACTTTGAAATTACTAGAGGAGGGCATAGGTCCAATACTCCAACATATAGGCTCTGGTAGAAACTTCCTCAATAAGACCTCCAAAGCTCAGGAAATTAAAACAAGAACTAACAAATGGAATGGCATTAAACTAAAAAGTTTCTGCTTGCCGGGCGTGGTGGCACACGCTTGTAATCCCAGTGCTTTGGGAGGGGAAGACCGGAGGATCCGGGTTCGCAGCCAGCCTCAGCTCTCTCTCTCTCTCTCTCTCCCTCTCTCCCTGTCTCTCTCTCTCTCTCTCTCTCTCTCTCTCTCTCTCTCTACTTAGTAAGGCCCTCCGCAACTTCATGAGACCCAGTTTCAAAATAAAAAGTATAAAAAAATAGGGCCAGGGGTGTAGCGCGGAGGTAGAACGCCCCTGGGTTCAATCCCCGGTACCGAAAAAAAAAAAGTTTCTGCTCATCAAAAGAAACCATCAAGAGTCTAAAGAGAGAGTCTACAGAATGTACAGAATGGGAGAAGATCTTTGCCAGCTATTCCTCTGATAGAGGACTAATATCTAGAATATACAACATACTTAAAAGATTCAACACTAAAATAAAAATAACCCAATTAATAAATGGGCATTTGGCCAGGAGTGGTGGCACACGTTTGTAATCCCAGTACTTGGGAGGCTGAGACAGGAGGATCCCAGGTTCACAGACAGCCTCAGCAACTTGTGAGGCCCTCCGCAATTTAGTGAGACCCTGTTTCAAAATAGAGAATAAAATAGGGCTCGGGGTGTAACCCAGAGGTAGAATGACCCTGGGTTCCTTCCCCAGTACCACAAATAAAAGGGGGACTAAAATCAGAATATTATAGTAATATATGAATATTCATGTTTATAGCAGCATAATTCACAATAGTCAAATTATGGAACCAACCTAGGTGTCCATCAACAGATGAAGAGATTACAAAAATTATGGGATATATACGCAATGCAATTCTACTCAGCAAGAGAGAAGAACAAAATTATGTCATATGCAGAAAATTATGTTAAGTGAGATTAGCCAGTCATAAAAAGTTAAGGGTCATATATTTTCTCTCATATGCGGAAGCTAGGGAGTAATCAGGATACCAGAGGGACTTCGGATAATGGAGAAGAAACTCCAGTGGAACCAGGGAAGTGGTCTAGGGAAAGGTGGGGAGGGGGAATCAATGAAGGAATCACTTCCATTGACGTTATGCACATATGTGAGAATACCAATGCCAATCTCAATATCCTTTATGGGGAAGGGGAGAAGTGTGGAGGGAGCCAGGGGAAAGCCCACCAAGTGCTGTGTGCATGTGTGTCACTACCACTATGAACTACATGATGATATGAGACTATAATGCACCAATAAAAGTCTAAAATAAAATAAAAATAAGAATAAATTAATTGAAGGTCATAGAAATTAAATGTGATCACTTTATTTTTAAAATCATTTTTTATTGGTGCATTGTAATCATATATCATGATAAAGTTCAGGGTAATAGAGGCATACATGCACACAGCACTCATTAAGCCCTCCCCCCGTTCCCACCCAACTCCCTCTCCTTCCCCACCTTCCAGTGCACAACACTGTGATTAGCATTGATAAATTTGTGTATGTACATCATATCCATTAAAGTGTTTCCCTGTTCAAGTCTTCCTTCCCCCTTTCTGCCTCCCTCCTTAGGTCCCCTTCCTCACTCACTAGGGTTTCTCCTCCTTTGTCTGGAGTTCCTCCTGTGTCCCAATTTCTCTCTAGCTTCCACATATGAGGGAGAACATCACACCTTTCACTTTTTGTGACTGATTAATCTTACTTAACATAATATTCTCCAGTTCCATCCATTTCCCTGAAAATGACATAATTTTATTCTTCTTTATGGAGTTGAATCACTTTATTTTTATATTTTTCAATTTATTTTATTTTGTTTAAAGGGAAAACTGAGTTCCGAGTCACTTTCTAATGAAATAATGAACACATTTTTGTGAAATAAACATAATCCATAATCAAACAGTATTTGTTCTATTTTCAGTTCAAAGTCATAGCAGGATAAGAAGAACAAATAAGAAAGGAGAGAGAGAAAGAAGTACAGAAAAAGAATGACCAAAATACAAACCAAGAGAAATGAGAAAAGACATAATAGCAGAGACATAAGCAGAAAGACAGTTACATAATTTAAAAAACTAAAATAGCACAGAGATGTTAGTTCACAGTAATGCACAGTCCACAAATCCACGTAGTCAAGAAAATCAATGATATAAAGGCTACATAAAAGAAAACACAAAGAAGAAAAATGTGTAACATGAGATAGATACATAGGTGGACTAAGCCCCACCTTGGCGGACTTGCAGTTTTGTCACCAAAGATTTTTTAAAATGTGATATGCTCTTCATAACCATGAACATAATCTAGAACTTTCTCACCTGTTAATGTCCACCCCAAAATGTAAGTTAAAATTAATCTGAAAATCTAAACTAGTAATCCTCAGAATGGAGATTTGTAACCCATCTCAGATAGCTTTACTACCTTAGACAGATTTAGAATTTAAGAAAACAATCAGTGTAATTACCCTATCAACAAACCAAAAAAGAAAAATCATAATATCATTTCAAGAGATGCACAATAAATATTTGACAAATTATAAATTTCATTCATGATTAAAACAAAACAAAACTAACAAAAAAATCTGAGTAAACTAGGAACAGATGGAAATGTCTTCAATTTTATAAATGATATCTAGAAAAAGTTTACAGCAAACATATACATATATATGCAAATATATATACATTATCCATATAGGCAAAACTTGAATGCTTCCCCTCTAAGATTGGGAATAAAGCAAGAATGTCTGCTCTCAACTTTTATTCAATGTCATACAGAAGAAATGAATGAAGGGCATATAGCTTGGAAGGGAAGAAAAAATACGATTTGTGTAATTGTCTATGGAAAAATAATTTTAAACAAAATAACAAGAATCCAAAGGTTTCCCAAACCTGATCATGCTTGAGGAGATGGAAGTGCTAATTACCCCGATCTAATAATTACACGTTGTACAAATATGTTGAATTATCATATTCTGCCTCATAAATATGTACAAATATTATCAATTAAAATTTAATAAAACAAAAAAGTAACAGAAATAAATAAGTTTAACAAAGTTACAGAACACAAGTCAATATATGAAATCTATTACTTTGTGCATGTCAGCAATATAAATGAGAAATTAAAAGGTTAAAGTAATATTTATAATAGCATCAAAATGAGTCACCTGTGGCTTACAGAGGTCTAACTTACATACAGAAATTACATACTTAAGGACAGTTTGATAGATTTTTCAAATTCTTAAATATTTACTTAACAAATGCTGTATAAATTCAAGGTGTAAAGTAATCATTTGGTATACATATAGATTTCATAGTGATTATCACAATCAATTAACGAATCCATCACTTTGCATAGTTACCATTGGGGGGAGTGAGGTCATTTAATATCTGTTCCTTACCAAATTTCAAGCAAACAATACAGTATTATTTACTATAGTCACTATGTTGTACATTAGATTCTCAAAAATTATTCATCTTATAACTGAAAGTTTGTCCCCTTTGACCAACATCTCCCATTTCCTCTACTGCCAGGAAATCACTGTTACACTCTCTGCTTCTATGAGTTCTACTTCTTTAGATTCTATATATAAGTGATATCATACAGTATTTTTCTTTCTGTGCCTGTGATTGGTTCATTCCATTTAACATAATGTCTTCCAGGTTTATCTATGTTGTCACAAATGACAAAGTTCCCTTCTTCTTATGGCTGAGTAACATTCTATTGTGCATTTATACTACATTTTCTTTAGCCTCTAATCTGTCAGTGGATGCTTACGAGGCTTCTACATCTTGGCAGTTGTGAATAATGCTGTAATGAACATGACAGTTCTGATATTCTTTTTTCTTTTTCTTTTTCTTCTTTTTTTTGGGGTACTGGGCATTGAACCCAGGGACATTCTACGTCTGAGCTACACCCCCAGCCCTACTTTATTTTTTATTTTGAAAAAGGGTCTCACTAAATTGCCGAGGGCCTCACTAAGTTGCTGAGGCTGGCTGCGAACCTGCGATCCTCCTGTCTCAGCCTCCCAAGTACTGGGATTACAAGTGTGAGCCACCATGCCTGGCGTTTTGATATCTCTTAGATACTGATCTCATTTTTTTTAATATATACCCATAGTTGGGATTCTTGGGTCATGTGGTAGCTCTATTCTTCATTTTTTGAGCAACTTCTAAACTGTCTGCCATAATAGCTGTATCAATATACATTACCTCCAAAATTGGATGATTCCCTTTTCTGTATGCCCTCATCAAAACTTGATAGATTTTTAGCAAAGGTATATAACTAAAACCTGAATCACTATAGAAAATGTTTTCATCACCCAAAACGTTTCCTCACATTCCTTTTCTACGAGTACACTCTGAGAGATGCAACCATATCTGCTTCCCATCACCACAGACTAATATTGCATGATCTTAACTTCATATAAATGTAATCATAAAGATATGCTTTTGTTTTTGAATTTTTTAAATTATCACAATATTTCGTTTTGTTTTGTCTTTGGAGAGACCATTTGCAGCATTTTATTCCGGTTCATTCACTCCATTAAGTAATACACCATGTTTTTTCTTGGTACCACTAATACTACTGCCATTGTTATCTCCCTTGGGAGAGAACCAGGTTTTTGTTTTTAATCTGGGTTATATTTCCATGATGCTTAACTCCATAGTCAAAATTCTTTTTCCCTACCAAAAATCTATCTATACCTTAACCACACAAGAAACAGAGAGAAAGACTGAGATATAATTTCAGAAATTTATCTCCGCCGCAAACAGTTCAGAGTCATAATCTTTCAGAGTTGTGCTATTATTCCAGGCTTAATTTTAGAGGTGGAAATGGGTGTTCTTTCTCATAAATATTTGTTTACTATGAATAACCTGCTGCCCTGTGTCATGGGGAAAAAACTGAAGACTAATCCCTGGAGAATAAGCAGGTGGTCCTCAAAAAAAAAAAGGAACCTTAATGGATTATAGGGTTGACAAAGTCATTCTGCCAGAATAAGGGTACATTCAGTGAAATCTTTCCCCAGTCAGTCAGTAGTATTAAGGTGCAACCAAGTGAACGGGAAAGGTCGCAACTAGCTGGGCAAGCCATGGACTAGAATCTTTAAAACAAAATTGTTTGTGTGCTTGAGGAACCCAGAGCTGGGGAAGACACCCAGATAGTCTGGAGAAAGTGACAGAACAAGAAAGTGTGAGGAAGATACAAGTTTCCCAGCAGAGGAGCCATCCCTAGAAAGGTGATCAACGTCAGTCAGGCTTTTCTTTGGGTTGAGGGAACACTGAGTGTGTCTACAATTTGCACGTGGAAACTGGAAGGACAAGTGGAGCGTGAAATCAGTTTCTCTCCTTTGTTCAGTACACAGTGATAGAGCACCTGTGAACAAGGCAGCGGAACAGGGCTTGAGAGGGAAATAAGCTGCCAATGATGTGGTCCTGACTTGAAGGGGCAATGGAACAGTGACCCTCAGACCACCAGCACCCCACATACAGAGCACTGCTTCCTAAGGGCCTGGGGGCCGTGGGAAGAGAAGGATCGATTATGGCTGGCAAGATTCTGAAAGGCTTTCTCCACCCTCTCCTCTGTTCTCAGTATGGTCTTCGTGCTTCTGTACATGAGCTGCTAATTGTTCAGCCGGCCCCATTATAAGAACTTGCCTGGCTTCCTTATCTTTCTAGGTAGTTTGAGAAGTGGAAGTTCCAGGAGGCAAGATCCTGTTCCATAGGTGCCTAATAAATGTGTGTGGAATTAATGCATTGTAGAAATGTCATTTGATATTGGTCTAGAAAGATGGAAAAAATCTTGGGAAAGGAAAACCTAGATGCTGGAGTTGTGGGGAAAGTGCTCTAATGGAAAGGCAGGGACAAAGGTATGCCAACAAGCAAATGTGGTGTGTGTCTGGGGACCTGTAGTGGCCTGGATTCGCTAGAAAGGAGAATTTCACTTGGATAGCAGTGGTGATGCTATATATAAAAGTTGAAAAGTTAGTAATAAAACTCTTTTTAGGGGAGAGCTGTTTTTGTCTTCTATCTTTCCTTGACTTAAAATAAACTTTCATATTTCTATGAAAAAAAGTTAATATTAGGTGATAAGGGACCTAAATGACAGATTAAGGTGTCTGGATTTTAAATCATGGGCAAGGAGTAACATCTGTAGGTTTAAGGAAGGGGGAAAACATATTAAGAATAAGTTTGAAAAGATTCACCTTGTGGTAAAATGAAATGCAGAAAAGTTTGAAACGAAGAGGGATTTGTCCTGGTCTATATGGTAGGAAAAGTGTTAGACGAGAGTAGCGGCAGTAGGATCAGGAAAGGAACAAAAGAGCTTGTCTCTCCTGTCCAGTGGTGGGCCCAAGAGAAGAGTCCAGAATAATTCCTGGAGTTTTAGCCCAGATGATGTGGAGAGCACCGACAGCCAAGAACCTCAAGAAGGCAGCTCCCCAGCTGAACAGAGAGAGGGGATTGGGGGAAGGGGGTGGCCCGGGGGAATAAGGAGAACTGATAAAGGAAGCAGTCCAAATAATGCTATGTCCATATATAAAGATATCATTACCAGTCTCACTAACATGTATAGGAAGGGAGGAGGGGGCAGCGGGGTGGGAGCCAGAGGGAAACACACCAAGTGCTGTGTGCATGTGTCTTTGTATCACTTTGAACCTCACTGTGATATAATTACAATGCACCAACAAAAATATTTAAAAAGGTAGATCCTGCTGCCATGTGGGTCCTAATATTTACAGTATATTAGTCCATAAACTACAGTTTAATTAATCTCTGCCTAGACTCTGTGTTACTCTAACACCATGAAAAATTGTAGATGCTTAAAAATATTAAAATAGAGTCTTCTAATAATTAAAATATAATAAAATTATCATCTCAGCAGAAATTACTTCAGGGATTTGACCCTTACTGTCATATAAAATTTAACCCCTACCTCTCTCACACTTATTCATTTTATTTTAACCACTCTGGGGCTTCCTTTATATCCTTTAAAATTCCCAAGTTTATTCCCTCATTATGAATAACTCTCCCCCATCGCCTACAATAGTACCTGGACAAGTACTCAGTGAAAATAGTATTTGTTAATAAAAAATGGATTTTAGCCAGAATTCTCCCTTCTTGATTTCTCAGTATAAAATCCATTAGCAAACTCCCTGCCGAATCAACAACTTTCTCATGGAAGTTTTTACTTCCTGGTTGCGAAGGGTATAAATCACAGGATTCATCAGTGGAAAGATCACTGTGTGGAAGAAAGAAACCACCTTGTCAGCTGGGAAAGCCCGGAAGGGGCGAGTGTAGATGAAGATGGCAGGCCCAAACATGAGAAGTATAACAATGATGTGGGTGGTGCAGGTGGACACGGCCTTGTTCTTCCCCTCGGAAGCTGACCTATGAACACGGCAGAGGATGACGGCGTAGGAAGCCAGCAGGCCCAGGAAGCACAGGAGGGTGAGCAGGCCGCTGTTGAAGACCATCAGGAGCTCCACCGCAAAGGTGTCCGTGCAGGCCAGCTTGATGACCTGTGGCACGTCACAGAAGAAGTTGTCCAGACGGTTGGGGCCACAGAAGGGCAAGCGCAGGATGAGGGCCACCTGGATGATGGAGTGGACAAAGCCCCCAAGCCACAGAGCCAGCAGCATCCCATAGCAGGCTCTGGGGCTCATGACAGTTGAGTAGTGTAAAGGGCGGCAGATGGCGATGTAGCGGTCAAAGGCCATCACCACAAGAAGCAAGCCCTCCCCTCCTCCAAGGAAGTGCAGGAAAAACAGCTGGGTGATGCAGCCTCTGTAGGAGATGACCTTCTTCTCAGAGAGGAAGTCCACCAGCATCCTGGGGGCCACGATGAAGGAGTAGGACGCATCCAGGAACGCCAAGTTGCCCAGGAAGAAATAGAGGGGGGCATTGAGTCCAGGGTCTGACCTTATGGTGAAAATGATAAGAACATTTCCAGGGAGGATGATGAGGTAGAAAATTAAGATCAGCACAAAGACCAGAAGCTGAATCTCTGGAGACTGGGTCAGACCAAGGAGGATGAATTCTGTCACCACTGTGCTGTTCTCTCTCTCCATCTTGTCTTCCTGCAGAACATCAGGGAACAGAGTGTTTATTTCCCTCTTCCATCTAGATAACAGCTCTTCTTAAACTAAAAGCAGGAGATGCCACATCTGTCTTATACCATCTCTCTCCATAACCTAGGATGTCTCTTCTACCCTTTATGCTTCTACATTTCATAACTGCCAACACCTACATTTCATAGCAGCCACACCTATCTCTGCTTCAATCCTGTATATCTAATTAACTGTTCTCTCATAAGAGACTCTGGGATGCCACTGCCCTGTATTTTCTCTGATTTGTAGGAGCATGTGAAATTTTTTTCTGACTGAGAAAAAACTTAGCCCCTGTTATTGATGTCTTCCAGTCTTTATTTGAACCAGGGATGGGATGGGGAGTGACAACAAAGAGATATGACAGAGCTTTTTAAGGTGACAGAAATGTTTTGTATCTTAATTACCTTGTAATGACTTTGCATGTCTACTTAGTTGTCAAAATAATTAAACTATACAGCAATTGTTATGCATTTACTATATGTAAGTTAGACTTTATAAAAATTGTCCTAAAAGTTAATAAAATTGTACTTATAGGAAATATATTCTTTTTTCTATAAAACATTAAGCCATCAACTTAATCTAAATAAAAAGACTCTTGGGCATACTGGAAGAAATAAGATCTGAGACTTAACTGTGGGCTCTAAATTGGGAATGCGCTCACCATGGGAGCTGAACATGAGAATTTATTGATATAAAAACAATGCTGTAGA
Source organism: Glis glis (assembly GCA_004027185.1). Taxonomy (NCBI): domain Eukaryota; kingdom Metazoa; phylum Chordata; class Mammalia; order Rodentia; family Gliridae; genus Glis; species Glis glis. Next base: position 11,369 of record PVJS01030991.1, on the reverse strand, counting down.
ATTTCTTTACATATATTATTGTATCCCCTTCTTTTGAGTTCCACTTTGGTAACTTTTATAGTTTCTATAGAATCGTGGTTTAATTGAATATAAGAGATACAAATAAAATACACGTGTTTCTGGTGCATACTCAAGATGCTTTATGGTTGATATTGAAACGTTTAAAAGATGAAGACTCGTGAACTAGAGAAAAATATCCCAGTGTAACAGAGAACAATATTTTTCTGTGTGATCCTGGAGATTGAACCCAGGCACATTCTACCAATGAGCAACACTCCAGTCCATTTTATTTTGAAACAGGGTTTTGTGCAGTTACTGAGGCTCTTGTTAAGTTACTAAGGCTGGACTCAAACCTGTGATCCTCCTATCTCAGATTCCCAAGTCCTGGGATTATAGGCATGAGCCACCACAGCTGGCTAGAGAGCAATATTTTACATGTTTTTAGTTACCCAGCGTGTGGTGTGTATGTGTGTGTGTGTGTGTGTGTTTGTGTGTGTGTGTGTTTTAATGTTGTTGAATATGGAATGTAGAGTTGAGAAAAAGAGTAATTTTTAATGTTAACTAAAAGAAGACACAGAGTGAAAGAGAGGGAAAAATAATGTCCCAAATTAAGACATTATATATATATATATATATATATATATA
>PVJS01030991.1:0-10624 GCA_004027185.1 Glis glis | reverse complement strand
CACACACATATACACAAGCACACACACTGCATCCTAAACAAAAGCAAAGCACAAAAGTTTACATATTGCATCATCAGAATTAGCTTTTCTATTTCCTTCTCTCTTTTTTTCATTTAGCCATTTATTGGTCTTAATGTTTATCAAAAGGTCCTTCTGTGCATAGAACCTATTCTTAGAAAAGTAAGTGAGGAACCCCTGTTTACTTACTCTTCAGTTGTATGCATCTTGCGCATGATTGTGCAGTAGTTTATTTCACACTCCTTCAAAAGATTGAAGGCATAGTTAGGCCATAGAAGAAACTTTTAAGTATCTCTGAGAGTTTTGGCTGCAGATTCATCCACTGTGCCTTGTTTGATTCCCACTTCTGTTCTCCTGTTGATTCCTTAATATGTGGGACTCATTCCCATCCAACATCTTTAATTCACTGTGTCCTCTTTGTGTATTTCCCTCTGTGCTCCTTTGTGGGACCCGCATTCTCACATCATGTTCATCACAGATTCAGATAAATGTTCATAGGATAGACACTCCTCTAGGAAAAATCAAGTCCCTGAAAAATAAAAGCATAGAAATCTCTGCAAAGACAAGTTTTCTGTTGAGTGGAAGTTGAAATAGAAACCTGAATATTGGCCTTTGCGTTCCAGATGATACAAAAATGCATCAAGTGCTGGTAATGCAGGAGCAGTGCAGGGGCGTGAAGAGAGGTGGAGGGGATGCAGCTCAGACACAAGCCATCGAAAGGCTGCACATGCGCTGTCCGTGCTTGGAGTCCGGGATGGTGTGAGAAAGTGAATGGAGCAAGTGTTTGAGGTCTTGATTCCATCCATGAACTCTAATACTCTCCTTTTTCTTCTTTGTATTTTCTCATTTTTTAAAAAATGTTTCTTTTATTATTTTGACTTTCTTCACCCCAAATATTTAATTTCTATGCTTCACTTACTTAAATTATACTTGAATTGGAATTCAAGTATAATTTGAATTGGATTCTTTCTCTTTCTCTTATTTTACTTTCTGTCTTTTTCTCTTTCATATTTGCTAGCTATTCCCCTTGCTTTTTTCTCCCCTATCTTACTTATATTTTCTCCTTCTCTTCCTTTGATTTCTCCATATTCTTTTAGTTTACAGTACTTTTTTACTCTTTCCTGATGTCTTCTCTGTTCAATTCTCCTTTAGTAGATTCCGTGCTTGCCTTGCTCTTGATGCTCAGAAACCTCACTATTGTCGTATTTTGAAGCAAGAAAGAGAATAGTACAATAAGTTCTTCCACTACATTTACTCTAAGAATTAAATATATTTAATTCAAGTTTCAATACCAGGTCATTTTTCTCAAGAAGTATCTTTCAAATGTACTGTGACCACTTTGTAATTATTTCCATTTCCTCGAACTTTTTTTCTGTTTGTTACTTATCTTCATAAAAAATTATTTACTTTTATGCTTGAAAAATTTATCATTAAGCCACTCTGCAAGTCAAAATATGTTTAACAAACTTCCCAAACTAAGAATGTGATGTTTATTAATACATGCTGTATAGTTTGTAAATTATTGGCAGATAAAATTACATTTCACGGTGTTCCAAAAAATATGGATATAGTTTTAAAAATCATTATTTGACTGACACCAATGCTGATGATGGCTCTAGAAAGTGCTATACAATTATCTGAATGTATTAGCAGGGGCTCTTCAATGTCATAATTTCTAGGCAAAGTAATGAATGGCATAGAAGAAGCCCTAGTCTGAGCATCTATTTATCTCAGCTTACATTCTTGGCCCCTCAATTTTTTAATCATAAGATCTTGGAAGGTAACACAATTTTCCTGAGCCTAAGTTTTTTTCACATCTCATTGTCTTAATTTGAGAATTTAATGAGATTGGGATGATATTAATAAGTATCATATCCATGTCTGATTAAAACACAGCTAAACCAGGAAAAATGTAAATGTTAAGAGGTGCTTTCATTCCTGAGAAGTAAATATGTGATACAGATCTCTGTTCTTAACTTTGGAGTGAATCCCTGGAGTAATGGTAACGACATAAATCTAAGATATTACAAAATAAAAATTTGTGGATTTCAGTTCAGCCAGCTGTCAGAGCCCCTATTGGTATGTGCTGGGGCCATTTGTCAAAGGAGACCCTCTCATCCCTGCTGGGTGTGGGAACCAGGTCAGAGCTAGTTTTCTGCAAAATCATGAAGTTGAAAATTTTTTCTCTGCAACCTTAGGTCTGGCATTTCTGAACTGACTATAATTCCTGTCCCCTCACTTACTTCAGTTAATATATTATATGGAAATTTATGACTAAGTGTTAATGATCCCAAGACAATTGATACTTTAATAAGTACTATGTATCCCCAATAAAGTAATTCTAAATGTCAGAAGAACTAGAGCTGTGTTATTGAGAACAGGTAAAAGCTATTGCTGTATTATTGAATTCTAACTTCACATATCACTCTATTTCTGATCCAAGAAATGCATCTGCATTCCTAGACAGCAGATGTCTCACCTCAAAAGTTGTAATAACCTGTTTCCATTTCTTCCTTCTTTTTATTCCTTATAAATATAATGAATGACAAAAACATTTACCTCTCTAACAATCCAACAATCCAACTCTACTCTTATTCAGCAAATATCACCTCCTCCTAATGGAAGGGACAACAACTGAGTGTTCCCGCCTTTGTTCTTAAATATCTCTTCTCACAGAGGCCCTCTTACACTTTGAAATACCCAACTAACTTGTGATGCAACGGTGAACGTGCCATGGGAATTTAAAGGCTAACAAAGCTGCAGAAGACTTTCCATGGGGCTTGTTAGAATGCCAATAATATATAGTTAAAGAATGAGACTAGAAATGCATTAAAAACAAATACTCAAGTATGTAGCAGTTAAAGATCTACTCTGTCACTACTGAGTTTTAAAATCAATATCCCCTCAGTGACAGATTACAGATTGGCAAGCATATTTATTAGGTCTCTGTGTGTAGAAAGCCAAGACAGGATATTGTATTTCTTACATTGCAATTTTAAAAGAGGAAAAAAGTACAAAATTGATAGGAACTTGTTAATATAACAAAAAAAAGGGGGCTATGTGGTCAAGTGTGTAGTCAGTGTGAAAGATTCAACATATTCTGGTAATAAGAGATATGCAAAAAGACAATAAATCTTGTTCACAAAGACTCTTTTGGCAAAATTCTTCTTAGAGATGAAATTGCATTCTGTAAGACTCATTCCTCAAGGGACATTGTGCTCTTAAATAGACTCTATTGTGGTCCTGGAATTTGTTGTTTTCATTTTAAGAATAAGTATATCCCGTGCTTTGGAAAAGCCATGATCAGGAACGATTTCTTTTAAAATTGAATATTATTAAACAAAACAAACATACCTAAGAATAACACAATAAAAAGAAAAATAATTTAAATTATAGTGGATTTGTTTTTATTTTGAAGAGAAAGACTTTCATTTAAAAAATTAAACACTAAACACAGTTTTTAAAAATAAATACAATGAATAATCAAACATTTTTTATTTATGTCCAATTCAGAGAAAGAGAAGTGGGAGGAGTGGAAAATGGCAAAAAGAGAAAAAGAGAGGAAGAAAGAGATGCACAAAAATATAAACATATAGATAAAAAGAAAGGAAAGGAAAAAATTTAAGACAGTAACAGAAAAATAAGAAGTGAACATGAAAAGACAGAAATATAGAGATGCATATTTTGAAAATCATACAGTATACAAAATAAACTGAAAAAATAAAAGAACATTATATATTAAAAATAAAACAAAGTAGAGAACAAGTAAAACATGTGGACAAATACCCCCTCTTGGAATATATTACAGTCTCCCTTGATCCCATAGACTTTTAAAAATGTGATTTTTTTTCATAGTTGGGAACCATGATATCTAACATTAACCATATTACTTAAAATGACATTAGCCTGATGATCTAGCTTAGTGTATAGCATTGAAGCTTGCTATTCCTTCTGGGAAAGATTTGTCATCTTGGATTATCTTACCTGCTAATACTATAAACCAGGCTGTATTGCAGTATCAACAGTGCCACACTGAACAAGATAAAATATTTTTTATCTTATTTCTGGGGTGAGAGGTCACATTCTTATGCATGAAGACAGACAAACAAACACCCCAAAGAGAAAGTATCCCCTTGTTATGAGTGCTGTGATAAAAATACAAGAGTGATGTGCTGGGAGGAGATGGGAGATGAGATCACCAATCTAGGTGAGCTGGCAGGGCTGGCCTTTCTGAGGAGGTCACATTACAACTACATGTAAGTGACTGAATAAGCCAACTTTGTAAAGTCTAAAGAAAGAGCTGGCAAAAGGCCATGAAGCAGAAAGGGGCTGGTATGTCAAGAAGCAAAAAGGAGGCCTATAGTAAGACAGTTGTGGACAAATGGGAAAAAATATAAGGGAAGGTGGGGGGAGGGACAGATACAGACCAAAGGTCAACTGGTCATCATTTCTTGTGGGATTTAATGAGGATCTCCATCAACTGATTTACATGTTGAAAATGTTATTCTGGTGACAGTGTGAAGAATGGGTTCCAGAAGGCAATTAGTAGAGGAAAGGAAACCAGCTAGGAAGCATTCAAGTACCACAAAGAGATGGTGGTAAGTTAGGCTGGGAGATAAAAACAGAAATGCAGAAAATAATACATACCAAGAACAAATTTGGAGATGGTGAATGGGACTTATTGATAGACTAGATATGAGAGTTGTGAAAGCAAAAATAACTCGGGATTTTTATGGCATGATTGTGTGGATGGTTGTGCAATTTACAAATATTGGATAACTGGAGCGGGGAAAGGTTAGAAATCAGGCATTATGCTTAAGATATATTTAATGTTCTTTTTAAAATGTATTTTATTTTTGAATAGGAAATATATTTGCATTTTTTAAAACCAAAAATATAGAAAATTATAGAGTGAGAAACCACCTTCCCATCTCAGTCTTCCTGTTTCTCCCCTCACCTCAAAACGGAGAGGTAATATTAATTTCTTTGTGTCCTTCAGAAATCATATGTATTTACAAGTAAGGATAGAAACAAATTTTTATTTCTTGAAATATAATTTATATACATTAAAATTTGCAAATCTGTGTTCAACTTTATAACTTTTGTTAAATATATGCACTCAAGGAACCACTATTCTGAACATGATAGCGATATTTCCATCACTTCAGAAAGTTTCCCTGTGATCTTGCCATCTGCCCCACCCAAATACTGCCAGAGTGTAATTGTTCCTTTTTATACTGAATAATGTTCCACTTTATGTATACCACCAAAATTTGGGGGTTTCTATTGTTTCAGTTCTTTTATGGGCACTTGGGTTGTTTCAAATCTCAGGTATGAATAATGTTTTCATGAGCATGCTAGTATAAGTCATTTTATAGACAGGTGCATTCACTTCTCTTGGTTAAACACTTACAAGTGGGATTGTTGGATCATAAAATAAGTAAATCCTTATATCTACTTGAAATTGTTTGAAACATCCATTTAGTTTTCCAATGTGGTTAACCATTTTTAATTCCCAGCAGCAATGCTTATAAGAGTTCAAGTTACTCTACCAACTCACCAACATTTGATATTGTGCTTTAATCATGCCTTTTTATTTTCTGGGGTGGAGGCTGTCCTGTTTCTTGTAGGATATTTAGAAGTACAAGATGCCAATAGCAGTCCCCAGTTGCAGCATACTAATGTTTGAAAAGCATATCAAGTCAGTGGTCTCTTTCCCAAGAATATTAACCCTAGTTATATAAGGCATAAATTACAAAACAAATGGAAGTTCTCACTGGTTTGGATACAGAGAAATGACGGTAAGGTAATATAAAATCTAGAGACATAACTCATAATTTTAGTATGTGTATGTGTCTTTTATACTTTGCATGTTTTTAAAATGTTCTGTTGTAAAACATTAGAGAAGTCTACTGTTTTATTCATTTCCAGGTGATGAGTCGTCAACTCAAAATTCAGGAATCATAACTCCAATCTGTGCCTTTGGGTTCCTAGAAAAGAAGTCATGTAGCATTGAAGATGAAATATCAGTGTTAAGAGAAATTCCCAAAGGAAAGGATAAGCTTTATGTACCACTATTCTGACATGAATTATCTCATCAACTAAGAAATAGACCTCTGTACATAAGCAGTAACTCTGAGATTATTTTTACCATCCAGATATATTTATCCCTGATGCTGAAAGGGATCTATTTCCCTCAAAATCTAGTCATGATACATCATTTAATAAAATAAAAGACTAAGGCTCATTGCACACAAAGTACTCTTGCCCTTTTATGGAAAGATCCTCTAGCTTTCAAGTTGAAGAGTTAAATTTAAATAATTATTCAGATCCTATGAACTCAAATACTCTCATTATCTTTTATTTTCTGAAGCATGTTCAGTAATTGAATTCTTAGTATCAGGGAATAGGAAATCAATCCCTAATAAATAATTCACTAAAAGATCATGGGACTCAATACACCTAGGTTGATATATCCATGTACACTAAAATAAATAAATAAATAAATAAGGCTAGTGGTAAATAATTCTGAATTATAGTGCCAACCCAAGCAACAGCCTACTAATTTAATATGGGAGAATAGTAGTGGCCAAGATAAAAGGATTTTCTTTTAAAAAAAAATCACACAGGTAGATAGCTATTGACACCAACCAGCTTAGAGACCTTTTCCTTCAAGCCTGGTTTCCCACTGAAAGATGCAAGTAGAGATGGGCTATAACAACTTCTAGTTGGCTAGAGGCTCCATCTGAAATGAGAGGAGTCATATAACAACCAAATTGCACTCTTTTCTGAATTCATAAAAATTATTCTAATAATGTGGTAAACTCTTGAGTTCTCTCACCAATACCATTGAATGATTACCATCTGAAATAGGAGTTTAGATAGCTTGTGTAATTAAATACTCGGTTTCCATCACCTCCGGAAAGAGGAAGAGATAAAGGACAAAGCAAATAATAGATCTTTTGTTTTCTAGACCCAGGAGGATGATTTACCAAATACTCCTACTGGGCCAAGATTGAAATATGACATTTAATTTGGTAACATGAAATTAGTCATATTCATACGTTGACCACTTCTCCACATTCATAGTGGATGTGTCTCCAAGGTCTTGTTTATTTTATCATTTCCCAACACACATTCCTCTCACAGCCATAGTCTCTCCAGGGTACTTGCTCAATGAACAGCTAGTGAAAATGTGTGTTTTAGCAGACCACTACTGTATCTCGGATTCTCCCAATGACCTGCTAGATTTTTCAAGTCAGGTGTCAGTAAATTTGTTTCTGTCTTAATATCTTTTTCACCATAAACAGGAATAGAGGAAAATCATACTGAGAGTTTATGAACTCCGACAAAAGGAGGAAGTGCGAGCAGCATTATTACCACTGCGAACGCTTCCTACTTTAGGACAGTGATCCTCAGAAGAACTATAACATATGCCATTTACCTTTCACTTCTCCTTACATAAAATATACCTGCCAACCAACTTCCTCATGGCTGTCTTTACTTCCTTGTTTCGCAATGTGTAGATGATGGGATTAAGTAAAGGGAATATCACAGTATGGAACACAGACACCACTTTATCTAGGGAAAATGAGTCAAAAGGGCGAGCGTAAATGTAGATGGATGGCCCAAACATTAGCACCACTATGGTGATGTGGGAGTAGCAGGTGGAAATGGCCCTGTTGGTACTCTCACCTGAGCTCGAGTGTTTCTTGAGCATGGCCAGAAGGAAGGCATAGGACATTAACAGAGCAATGAAACACACCACGGAGATGAGACCGCTGCTAAAGATCATCACTAACTCCTCTGGGAAAGTGTTGGCACAGGCGATCCGGACAACCTGCGTGATGTCACAGAAGTAGTTGTCTAACTCATTGGGCCCACAGAAGGGAAGTCGAACAATAAGAGCCACCTGTATTATAGAATGAACGAAGCCCCCCACCCAGGAGAGCGCCACCAGGATACAGCAGAGACGTCGATTCATGATGGTAGCGTAGTGGAGAGGGCGGCAGATGGCGGCATAGCGGTCGAAGGCCATCACTGTGAGCAGGAACATCTCTGAGGCCCCAACAAAGTGCAAGAAGAAGAGCTGTGCTATGCACCCACCAAAGGAAATCGTCTTCCTTTCCACAAAGAAGTCGACAAGCATCTTAGGGGCTGTGATGGAGGAATACCAGATATCAAGGAAGGCCAGATTGGCCAACAGGAAGTACATGGGAGAAGTCAGATGGGGGTCGAGCCTGATGGTACAAATGATAAGAATATTCCCTGGAAGGATGAACAAGTAGAAGGATAGGAATATAACAAATAGGACTAGTTGTACCTCCCGAGTCTGGGATAGGCCGGTGAGAACAAACTCTGTCACCCTGGTGTAATTCACAGGTTCCATTTCTTCAATTAAGTCTTTTTTTTTCGTAATATGGCTATGAAAAATAAATAAATTATAATTACTCCAAAAGACATCTAACTAGAATTGTATCACTGGTTTCAAAATTGTCATATGTTCTCTGTCACTAAGAGAGTATTAGGATAAGGATCCATTTGGTTTCCTCGTTTTCTATTTGAAAAACCAAGATAGGGAGAAAATTAAGTGATGACATTTAAATTAGAAACATTGAAACTGTATGAAGTGTGCCATTTATCTGAAAGCCAATATCAACTTGTTAATTCTATGAAATCCTGTTTTTTTATAAAACTGAACACTAATCCTTTCTCCAAATACCTACCTTAATAAGCAATATGTGCAGCTCTTTGGGTCAGCCAAATGTTAGAGTGGTAATTTGAAAGCACACTATTTTTTCTAGATCCATTTTATTGTAAAATCTTGCCAATTTAAAAATTTAAGCTTGTATTCTAATATCTCACATACTGATCTGTCAGTATTTTAGTTTTTTTTTAACTTTTTATGTTCATTTATTGGTGCATTGTAAATTATAATTATACATTTTGATATATGTCAGGGTATGAACATCATAAATGCACACATTGCACATTTAGCCCTCCCTCCAATCCCACCCTATTCCCTCCCCCTTCCCTCCCTTTCATGCTCCAGATAGTAAGTGTGATTCCGGGGCTTCATATGGAGTGAATAACCAAAATGGTTATAGGTAAACAGCCACAATAGACAGCAATTCAGATTATCTGTATAAAAATCCTTTCATTTATGACTAAATCCTCAATACCCAGTACTACATTGATCATGATTTGACTGTCTCAGGAAGGTATGAAGAAGGTACAGTCATCTGAGTAATGGGTGTGCTTACTACTAAAGCATATTGTACTATCCTGATCCACCCTACCATTTCAAGGAGAGAGTGTAACTAAGCTTATTTTTTAAATTTTGCTTAAGGCCCAGTATTGAACTGCTAAGTAGAATAAAATCCATCAAATAAAAATGAGATGATCATTCACTCTCTAAATATGCTTCCTCATTAAGAGAATGTTCAAAACTGCCACTCCAAAGAAAGTATTTCTTGTAACCAACAGCCAATACTAGAAAATTACTTCTGTTCTCCTGAAGTGATATCTTCTAATATTGCCTCTCCTCAATTTTTCTTAGAAAAATGCAAATATAAGAAAAGTTAAGGTTTTATAGAACCAAATAGATGTGACAGGTACTTATAGATGCTATGTATTCTATAAACTGAAGAAAACTAGTTTCTGCTTTGGAACCTACTGTACCTGATTTTAGCAAACATAGACATATGACTTCCAATAAGCATTGTATTATAAAGAAGAATTAATATAAGTAGACAAGCAAAAAAAAAAATACCAGTGTTTTCCAGGAATCGGACAGCAAGAGAAGATGCAGAAAAACAAAATAATACCCTGAGAGCTCAGTAGTGTGAGAAAGTTGACAAGGAGGAAGTATCCCCATGTTCCAAAATTGCCCAGGGAGTTAATCACGCTGAGTGAAATAGGGAAATTTAAAATTCAGCTTAGAAAGATTTTAATCAAAAGAAAACTAAAGCCACCAGTTTTCAACCCTCAGCCTCCTTAAAATCCTGGTTATCTAGAATGACATATTTCTTAAGATTCTAGAAAGCAATAGTTAAACTTTGCTTTTCTGAAAGAGGCAGCCCATAGCCTTCATAAGAAACAACACAGCAAGGATACAATTATAAACTCCAAAGGATACTAACTCATTTACATTCATTGGTGGGTAAATGAGGAGCTTCTGATAAGAAAATCTCTGTACAGAGCATTTGGCACATTATGATTATTTAGTTCACTGGATATTTTTCTATTATACAAACAGATAGAAATGACTATTTTTCTCCCCCCACCATTTTTTATGGTAGTGAAAATTGAACCCAGAGTGTCTGTCTTGCATGATAAGTGTTCTAATACTGAGCTCCATCCCCTGTCCTTTTTATTTTTATTTTTATTTTGAAATCAGGTCTTCAAAGCCAGGCAAGGTGGCACACACCTGTAACCCCAGTACTTGGAAGACTGAGACAGGAGGATTGCAGGTTTGAGACCAGCCTCAGCAACTTAGTGAGACCCAGTTTCAAAATAAAAAGGGCTGGGGTGTAGTTCAGAAGTTCAATGCCCCTGGGTTCAATCTTCAGTACCACAAAAAAAAGGAATAAAAAAAGAGGAGGAG
>PVJS01030990.1:0-23720 GCA_004027185.1 Glis glis | reverse complement strand
TTTTTTTTTTTTTTTTTTTTTTTTTTTTTTTTTTGTAGTACTGGGGATTGAACCCAGAGGCATTCTACCTTCAAGCTACACCTCGGCCTGTTTTTGTTTGTTTTTTTGGTTGGTTTTGTTTTGAAACAGGGTCTTGCTGAGTTGCTGAGAGTCTCACTAAATTGCTGAGGCTAGTCTTGAACCTGCAATTCTTCTGACTCAGCCTCCCAAGTACTGGGATTATAGTCGTATGCCACTGTGCCTGGCTGCCATTTTTTAAGTATACAGTTGAGTGGCATGAAATATAATTCACATTGCTGTGTAATCACCACCACTATCCATCACCAGAATGTTTTCATCTTCCCATACAGAAACCACCCATTAACCAGCTCCTCGTTCTCTCCTCCCCAGCCCCAGCTAACCACTGTTCTACTTTCTGTGTATGCATTTGACTGCTCTAAGTAGCTTGTATATGTGGAATCATACAATGTCGGTCCTTTTGTGACTGGCTTATTTCACTTGGTATGATGTCTTTAAGGTTTGTTCATGCCATGGTTTGGATCTTAAATGATCCCCACGGTCCATGTGTTGAAGGCTTGGTCACCAGCCTGTGGTGCTGTGGGGAGATGGTGGAACATTTAGGAGGTGGGGCCTGACAGAAGGAAGTTAGGTCTTTGGGGAGATATTGGGACCTTGGCCCCTCCTCTGTCTCCTTTGCTTTCTGACTGCTATAAGGTGAGCAATTTCATCTGCCTTGTTCTCTGCCATGATGTTCTGCCTCACCACAGGTCCAAAAGCGACAGGGCCAAGTGCCCTGGACTGAGTCTTTCCTCTTTATATGCTGATTTTCTCAGGAATTTTGTCACAGTAACAGAGAGTTACTAACACACAGCATGCATTAGGATTTCCTTTCTTTAAAAGGCTGAATTCTATTCCATTGCATGGATATGCCACATTTTGTTTATTAATTACTTTTTAATAAACACACCATTTAAAAATGATGCTGTCAGTCAGGAGTGGTGGTGCACACTTGTAATCCCAGTACTTGGGAGGCTGAGACGGGAGGATCGCAGGTTCACAGCCAGCCTCAGCTACGTAGGGAGGCCCTCTGCAACTTAGTGAGACCCTGTTTCAAAATAAAAGAATAAAATAGGGCTGGGGGTATAACTCGGAGGTAGAATGCCCTGGAGTTCCATCTCCAGTACCAAATAAATAAGTAAATAAATAAATAAAATGATGCTGTCCTTCAGAATAGTACACTTGGGAAATTACACTTACTCAATGATAACTTGTGTCATGGTCTGAATTGGGTTCCCCCCAAATTCCTCTAATGAATTTCTGACCCCCAGTACCTCAGAATGGGATGACATTTGAAGATTATTCCAGCAAAAAAGTGATTATGTCAGCACAAGGCCATAATGGCAGACCCGAGTCCCACCTGCCTGGGGTCCTTATGAGAAGCGGAAGTTTGGACACAGAAAGCCACCAGGGTGCACCGAGGAATGGCCACATGACGGCATAACAGGAAGCAGGCTATCTGCCCTCCCAGGAGAGGAGCCTCAGAAAAATGAAACTGCCCGCCCCTGATCTTGGATGTTGCGCCTCCAAAATTGTGGGAAAATAAATTTTTGTACTATATAAGCCACCCTAGTCTGTGACATTTTTGTTATAGCAGCCCTGGCAAATTAGTACAACCAGCTGCAAAAATAGTTTATGTGCTTTGTTGAAATTGCCTCATAAGCAGTTTAAGTCTGGGGCGCCCGTGTCAGCCTCGTCATTTTACAGTCACAAACATTACTCAGCTTAATCACCAGCCTTTTCTCATCACCTTTGGCTTTAAATGACTTTTGACTCCTTAGCAAAAAATTAAGTCCTTTCTTAAAGGATAAAATGCCTTCTACCAAGGATACTCGAAGGAACACTCTGCCACCTTTGAAGGCAATTCCGAAAGGAAATTGCTCTGCGCGACAGAGTGGAGGAGAGCATTTTTTGTCTACCATGGTAACTTGCGCTGAAGGAGACGACGCTCATTAAGATAAATATGCTCCATTACGTTTACTAAGGAAGCTGCCGCCTTGCTTTCCACCCTGGCCTCTTCTTTATAAATGTAATGTGTGTGCATTCAGCACTTCCCTCCTACTTTTCTTCCTCCAGGAGCTCAAGTCCTTCAAAGACCTCTATGACCTGACTCTTAAACCAAAGCTGCAGAGCCTTCTGTTTCTTTAATCCGCAGCTGGGTTGCTTTGATACTTTGGTGAAAAGGATCCGGTCTCAATGGGGCTCAGTTCACAGGCAGGCTCCAGGGCAGCTCCCTCTCCCCCGCCCCCAGATGGAGCCCGGAAAGGTGGGGGTCATAATGAAAAGACAGAGTGATACAGAGAAGAGGGCAAGTCCTGGGAAAGCAGGCTTTTGTGTCATGAGGCAAAAGGACTGAGCTGGGACCTTGAGCAGTTCTGTGTGTTTAGCTTGGTGGAGACTTAACATTTGTCAGGCACTATTTGAAAAAAAGCGTTTGATTACATTATCTTGTAAAGTTATTTTTATTTTATTTGGTACTGGAAGCTGAACCTAGGCACATTCTAGCTCTGAGCTGCACCCGTAGTTTATTTTTTATTTTGAAACAGGGTCTCGCTAAGTTGCTGAGGCTGGCCTTGAACCTGCAATCATCCTGTTTCAGCCTACCAGCCTTTTTTTATTTTTTGTTTTGAAACAGGGTCTCACTAAGTTGCTGAGAGTCTTGCTAAGTTGCTGAGACTGTCCTTGAACCTGCAATCCTCCTATCTCAGCCTCCTAAGTACTGGGATTACAGATGTGTGCCACCATGCCCAACTACTGTAAAGTTATTTTAGAAGTTTAGAAGAGGTTGGAATAGGAACTGTGACCACTGTTATGATTGCATCAATCTCAGTCTTTATTAAGGGTCCTTGTCTGTAAATTTCCCCTGGAAAAAAAAATTTAAAAATTACACCAACTTGGAATCTCATTTATTTTTCTAGAAAACAAAGTCATGTTTCTCACTGGGCTGAGCTTCTCGAGGAGTTTGTGCCTTCATCATCCTTCCAAATCCAGCTGCTCTAAACGCTGCACGGATGACCTATGCCCCTTCACCTGCTTTCGTTTCCTGTGATTCCAATGTCCACTGTGCTCTATTGTGTTCTTGTTTCTGTCCCGTTCCTATTCAATTTTCCCTCATTCTGTAATCCTGATGTTGACATTCAGATTAATGTAAAACTTTGTCTATGACTTGAATAGCTTTTCTCTGCACCACAGCTCTGAATTTGAACTTGTAGAGTCGGTTGGGGGCTACAAAAAGTAAATGCATGCTCTAATGCCTGGTTTGAGTGGCTTGGAAATTGGCCTGGATTAAAGCTCTCTGCCCACCTTTTTTGACCATCTCTCACATAAGTAAAGAATGGTGTCACAGCCAAAGGACCCCAGCTATTGTAGTTCCCTTAATTTTTGATGTTATCTGACTTTAAAATACCCTTTTAGACTTCTGATGGCTAATAAAATTAGGTTAATGCAAGAGAACTCTTTTAATGAAGGCACAGAAAACCTAGTGCAGAATGATCATTGTTTTCATCAAAAATAGACAAATGAATCAAAACATCTGTTAAAAGACCTGCCGTGGTCTCCCACCATCCTGGAGCTTCGTGACTGGTATGAGAAGAACGAACTTGTTCTATTGGTACCCTCAGAACATACCTTATACAAAACTGTTGTCTGGGACAGAGACTAAGAGTGATGCCCCCACACAGCGAGAGAAGTTTGAGTTCTTTATCCTTAGGAAAATACTTTTCTAACAAGCCCTCGCTATTCCAGCTGACCACAGACTGGCAGGTGGGGGTGCCCTCTTTGTAGACACCAGAGCCCTCGGGAAGTTCTTTTTTCTTTTTTTATTGCACTGGGGATTGAACCCCAGAGCATTCTATCTCTGGGCTACACCCCAGACCTATTTTATTTTTTATTTTGAAATAGAGTTTTGCTAGGTTACTGAGAGTCTTGAGGCTGTTCTTGAACCTGTGATCCTCATGTTTTAGTCTTCCAAGTACTAGAATTACAGGCGTGTACCACCATGCCCAGCTCCTCAGGAAGTTCTTAACTGTGCCTGAACTTGGCAATCAGGAGTATTCGAGAATAAGCTTTCTTTTTTGAGGCTAGAGGAATTCAATATGCAGTTTACCTTTTATTTTTCTTCAGAAACTTTTTTTTTTTTTTGTGGGACCGGGGATTGAACTCAGGGGCATTTTACCTCTGAGCTACACCCCTGGCCCTATTTTTTATACTTTATTTTGAAACCAGATCTCACGAAGTTGTGGAGGCCTCACTAAGTAGCCGAGGCTGGCCGCGAACCCAGATCCTCCGGTCTCCGCCTCCCAAGTACTGGGATTACAAGCGTGCGCCACCACGCCCGGCTCTTCAGGAGCTATTTTATTCTTTACTAATATCAAGAGAAAGGGCTTAGGAGGACCCTCAACATGGAAATGCCTAACTAGAAAACTTTCAAAGCCGACAGCATGTAAAACAATTAGATTTTCTTTCAAAGAGAGGAAAAATTTAAAAAATTCATCATTAGACTGCTAAAGACTAAATAAAATAGACTTGTTATTTGGACACTCCACTTCCGCTCAGTCAGGCCTGCTGCTCTCATCCAGGAAGTCCAGTGTTCACATTCTCATTTGGAATGAGAAGTGTCCACCCCCAGTCCACCCGACAGCTCCTCGCAGGGGCTTTTGCTGACCCCTCAGTCTAACCGAGCAACTGGTGTCATGGTTTGTCCCCGTCAAAACGCAGGTCAAAATTTTTTCAATGAGGTGGTGTTGGGAGGTAGGGCCTAATGGGTGGTGTTTGTGTCACAAATAGATAACGCCCTCTCTCCGGAGTGAGTCCTCCCGCGCTCAAAGGACTAGATTATTTACTGTAAGAGCAGGTTGTTATAAAGCAGGGTCACCGCTGCGCCTCTTCTGTGTGTGCCCACTCGCCACTCTCACACCCTCTCCTGTAAGTGTGTGGCATTCATTCACACTTGTATTAGGTTGGTTTTTCCTGAAGGAAGAGCCTGAAACCAGGGCCTGTGTGCAGGTGGATTATTTGAGAGGTGATCCTGGGGAGGAGAGAGAGATCAGGAGAATAAGGTAACAAAGAGGGCAAACACACTACTGGGGGAAACAGGGGCTTCATTCTGCTGGGACCACCTGAGAAGCCCACTTCATGTCTTCTAGAACTGCCCTCCTGAAAGACAGGAAGCAGATCCGCAGACCTGCCAGCTCCTCCCCACTGGTCAAAGGGCATCCTCGGTGGCATTAACTTCCTGACCCATGGAGACGCTTGAGCCAACCCGCCCCTCCTCGGTATCTGTGGTGCCCCAGGGTAGAAGGCAAAGATAGGTGATGTGCAAGTTATCTTTGGCTATAGAATAAATCACCCCGAAGCCTTGTGACTTAAAACCACAATTATTATTTCTTAGTGTTATGGTTTGAATCCAGAATGTTCCCTCAAAGGCTCACGTGTTGTAAACTTGGTCCCCAGTGCAGCCATGTCCAGCGGCGGGGCTGTGGGGAAGTGAGTGGATCATGAGGGCTCTGACCTCATCAGTGGATTAACCCACAGATGGCTTCATAGCTGAATGGACTGCTGGGAAGTCATGGGAACTGTAGGAGGTGAGACCTAGTTGAAGGGGGCAGGTCCTTGGGGTTGTGCCCTTGGGGACAGTATCTTGTCCCCAGACCCTTCCTCTTTTCCTCTCTCCTTCCTGACTGCCATGAGATGACTCTGCCACACCCTGCCGCCATGATGTTCTGCCTCACCACAGGTCCAGAGCAGTAGAGCCGGCTGACCATGGACCAAGACCTCTGAAACCAAGAGCCAAAATAAATCTTTCTTCCTTTAAGTTGTTTTCCTCAGGTATTTTGTCATATCAACAAAAAGCTGACTAACACATGTAGTTTCTGTGGGTCAGGAATGTAAGAGCAACTGGGACACTGGCTCAGGATTATTCATGACCCAGTCAAGGTGTTGACCCACCTTGTGTCATCCAATGGCTTGGTTGGGACTGGGCAATTGGCTTCCAAGGTGGCGCATGCACACAGCTGGTGGCAGGCGACCTCAGGTCTGCAGTGGCTATTGGCGGTAGGCCTTACTATCACAGGGGCCTCTCCATAGGACTGCTAGACTATCCTTACTGCACTTCTAGAAACTATCTTTTTCCAGAAAAAATAATCCAAGAGAGAGCGAGCGAGGCAGAAGCCACAATGTCTCTTATGACCTATCCAATAGTATTTACTGGTCACATGGACCAACCCTGATACACTGTGGGAAGGGACTACAAAAGAACAGGCATGCCAGAGAGTGGAGATAATTGGGAGGCATCATGTAGGTTGGCTACCATATGTGAATATGTGCTTGGGGGCACTGTCAGCACAAAATGTACCAGAACCCACACAGAACTGTATACACCAACAGCCCGAAATCACACATGAGGTCACGGGGATGCGAGTCGTGGTAGTCCAGATGCCTCCTACCACTCATACCCAATCATTCCCTTGGTTCCTCGCGTTGAAGCCAGGAGGATGTTCAATTAAACGGATCTCAGAAAATGCCAACATGCAAAGCGGATCTAGAATTTTACAATTACAAGTATACTAGATGGTCTGAAAATGGCACACATCTTGGATTGATTTTGAAAGTTTATTTCTTGGCTTTCTTTTTTTTTTTGTGGTACTGGGGATTGAACCCAGGGGCATTCTACCTC
This sequence comes from Glis glis, assembly GCA_004027185.1. Taxonomy (NCBI): domain Eukaryota; kingdom Metazoa; phylum Chordata; class Mammalia; order Rodentia; family Gliridae; genus Glis; species Glis glis. The sequence goes on along the minus strand of PVJS01030990.1, from coordinate 16,990 downwards.
CAAGCTATACCCCCAGCCCTGTTTTTATTCTTTATTTTGAAACAGGGTCTCACTAAGTTGTGGAGGGCCTCACTAAGTAACTGAGGCTGGCCGCGAACCTGCGATCCTCCTGTCTCAGCCTCCCAAGTACTGGGATTATACGTGTGTACCACCACACCCAGCTGTTCTTGGCTTCTTTCACCCCCAACTGTCTGCCTTTTAACAGGGGATCAGAACAGATAAGATACTCCAATTTTATGGAATAGAACAAGACACAACCCTAAAAGAAACAAATCTGTATTATTGTAAGGATAAGATTCATTTTGGTGTAAGTCTGCTTAACACTTCAACAGACTTCTTCAGACTGTCAGGGTCACAGAGGTGGATAAACAAATGCCCCAAAGTCATGGTTCTTTGAAATATGTATAACCAAGTCATTTGGGTGTATGTAGGAAAAAGCATTTCCCCTCAGAGTGGGGTGAAACACCTTGGTCTCAAAGACAATTACCCATCCAACATCCATCCTCCTCCATTTCTTTTATTAACAGACCCCAATTTTAGTGCCTAGCCTAAAAAACAACATAAAACTCCCTATCTTCTCTAGCAACTTGGAGAAGCCATGTGACAGACACTGTTCTGACCAATAAAGTTTACGTGAGATCTGCAGGTGAGCTCTGGTGTTCTGCTCTCCTGACACACCCATTGATTCTACATTTGTGTCTTGTCCCTGCCTGGAAAGGCAGGATAGTGACTGGAGCCAGAGCCACAGTAGCCACCTTGCAGTCATAAGGGAAAGGCCAAGAAAATCAAAGAGCTCTTGAGCCACTAAACAACCAGCCACGGGCTGACTCTGTGGTTGTTGGGTGAAAAAAAAAGAAACCTCTCCCCCAGTGCTGTTGGGTTTTCTGATAGATGCAGTTGAACTCAGTGCCTAATGGGTACAGCTGGAAAAGGTATTTTTAGGTGAACCCTAATGAAGTGATAATTTTGTTGCAATGATTGTTAAGTTAAAAAAATATTAACTTTGAAGAAGTGGTTTCAAAGTTTCAAATTTATAAAAACCATTATTGTTGATCTTCTGAAAAAAATATTTGCCTCGTGATGATCCTGACACTTCTGTACATTGGTGGGTTGTTTTGGTCCCTTCGAACTGGCTAAATGCTCATATGCCTTTGAGTCTTCATGGATGACAGGTCCTCCATCTAGATGCCACCCCCAATTTACCTGATATCTCCTTGCAGAGGCTTTTACTGACTCCTCCAATCTAAACTAAGTAACCTAGAGCTATGGTTTGAATCTGGTTTGTCCACACCAAGATTCATACTGAGGCTTAATCGTTCAGTGTTCAGAGGTGTTTGGGTCTCAGGAGTGGAGCCCTCGTCGGTAGATTAAAGTCCTCTCTCAGGAATGAGTGAGTCCTTGCTTTCACAGGGCTGGATTACTTCATGCCAGAGCAGGTTGTAATAAGGCAGGGTCACCCCTGTGTCCACTCGCCCCCCAAAACACTCTCCACTGAGTGATGCCATCTGCCATGTTATGACGCAGCACGAGACCCTGGCCAGGGTCGCCTCCTGATCTTGAACTTTCCTGCCTCCAGAACTGTGATCTAAATAAACCCTTTTCCTTTAAAAATTACCGAGTCTTAGGTATTCTGTTATAGTCACAGAAAATGGATTAAGATACCCAGTTACGTTCTTTTCTTTCTGGAACTTACCAAATTAATACATATATATTTCTTACTGAGAGCATATGCATATCATGTGTTTCCCTACTGAACTGTAAGCTCCATGAGGTCAGGGGTTGTGTTGGTTGTTTTTGTGTCTGGGCCCCTGTCCCTGAAGAGTGCACAGTGGAATGTTACATCCATGCTGTCTGTCAAGAAAGCACCTGAGAAGTCCAAGTGGAGTGGTCCAGGGACATACAGAATTTAGGGATTATCAGCAATGATGTCCATACTGGACTCTGCTAATTGAAATGTTTAAGCTTTTCTTTTATTACTTATTTTTCATTATTCCTCATTGCAAACTTCTGGGGACAGGAACGTGTCCAGGGACAACAACCTCCACAGAGCAGTCTGGGCCAAACTTCCAGCCAGTCAAGACACTGCCCAGAGGAGACAGGCTAGCTTCTAATCCCTGTTAGTTACCTTAAGCAGGAGAAAAACACTGACCATCCACAGTTAAAGGTGAGAACCTCTGAATGCTTTCTTGTACAATTTTTTTTTCTTAAGGCCTGCATTTTGAAGAAGTACAGACTGGAAAATGTCTATTTACACTGGAGGCCACACTGGCATCTGGAGAGCATTTAACTGTGGTGATACTTTGCTCCCTTGTAAAGGTTCTGTGTGTTGGAGTATAACACAAAGCTATTTGGCTTTTCAGAAAGGCGCCATGCCCATTCTGGGTTCTACAAAACTGAAGACAAGCATAAGCCATTTTTGGAATATTAAAACATATCCAAACCCAAATGAAAAGACAAGGAAAAGCTGGAAAGAAATCTGACAAGTCATAAAAAACTTGAAGATTAATGCCTGCTTGGAAAATATATCACTGTTTGCTGCTTATTCTGCTTCTTTCCTCTAAGCACCTACTACAATGGAAATGCCCATAAATGACTCCTGCTTATCCGGAAGTCTGGTTAATCCACACTGTCTGGGGCTTTGAGACATAAAGGCAGGAAATGGGATAAGAGAGAAGGGGAGTAAGGGTCTGCTGGAAGCGGCATTTCCAGGCATAGGCTACACACCGTGGGCTGTGGAGCTGAGCAGTCTTGGTAACAGCAGGTCAGGTGGAGACCAGGATTCCGTTTGGTGCATATAGTTCTACATTACTTGGGTCTCAAAGGAGCCAGGTAGTGAATAAATAAATCTGACTCAGCAGTGATTTAATCCTAGGTAGTAATTTTATAAGCTGCTTCATTTTCTACTGGAATTAGGATATAAATCCTATATAATAGTATTTTAAATTACTAAATAAAATTAAAGGCACCCTATATGAGGGGTAAGAACATCTTACCAATCCTTTACTCATCATTTGATATATCTATTCCTGGTTGTTAATGTGACCTTAAATATACTAAAAGTATTGTGCAACAAATAGCATTTAAAAAATTAATAATACTCCTCGGTGCCTTTTAGATGAGAATTTTTTTTTTTGCGGTACCGGGGATTGAACCCAGGGGCGTTCTACCTCCGCGCTACGCCCCCGGCCCTATTTTTTTATACTTTATTTTGAAACCGGGTCTCACGAAGTTGCGGAGGGCCTCACTAGGTAGAGAGAGAGAGAGAGAGAGAGAGAGAGAGAGAGAAAGACAGAGAGAGAGAGAGAGAGAGAGAGAGAGAGAGAGCAAGAGCGCGAGCTGAGACCAGCGGGGTGTGGTGGCGCATACCTATACTTGGGAGGCTGAGGCAGGAGGATCACAGGTTCAAGGCCAGCCTTGGCAACTTAGTGAGGCACTCAGCAACTTAGTGAGAGCTTGTTTCAAAATAAAAAAATAAAATAGGGCTGGGGGTGTAGTTCAGAGGTAGGATGTCCATGGGATCAATCTCTAGTAACACACACACACACACACACACACACACACACACACACACACACGTTATGACCTTATAGATAAAGTCACTTTGAAGTCCACAAAAATAAGGTGACCAGGACCTACTCTATCTACTTCCTGGGGAATCAGACTCAGCTGAACTTCAGGTCAGAAAAATGAATATTATCTGGCATGCAGCTCATATCAGTGCCAATGAAGTGTACATGTTTATTGTTATTGCTGTTTTAACTACAAGTTGGAATGAACATAGCACAGAAGTCCTAACAGGTAAATAAATGAATACATCCGTGGAACTTTCCCATGAAGGTGTCCATAAGGTCTCTCATGTTAGAAGTTTGCATCTGACTGGACTTCTTTCCTACCCTGCATTGTCTGTGTGTTCGCCTTTAGGTAAACAATAGAGCCATTTTGCCTGTATGTCACAGTTTAATCTGGGGCACCTGGGCCAGAAGAAAGACAGATGGAGCTAATGAAAGGATTGTGTGGACAGTGACGCTCACTCTTGAGCGGCCTTGTTTGGGGTATGTGCGTGGAGAGACGCTTAACACGCCATCATTGACTATGACAGCAGGGGCATAGGAGCAGTTCTCAAAGCAAGGGGCAGAGATTATCTCTTTGTGAGAACAAATTTGATTAAGAGGCACCCCTGGCACACTTTGTGTGGATTAAACAGGGAGCCGAACACTTAGCTTCAATATCACCATCTTTCCTGCACCCTTGAAGAAAAGCTGCCTGTCAACACTTGGGTAAACAAGATGAATGATGGAAGGAGAAGTGCTTGGGGGCAGGAAAGCTGCGGGCATGGGATGTTCAGAAGACCCACACGTGATTCGCCAAGGACCACATGCTCGTATAGTCCAGGAGTTCTGTGCCCGCCCTCTGCAGCCCCCCGAACGCTCCCCACAGCCCTAGACTCTAGCAGCTATCTTCTGATTAAAATGAATATAGTGCGCATGCTAATGTTCGTGCCAACAGAGAAGCAAATAAGCACAGTTAACATAAAGTAATGAGACATCTTTATAGTCACATACACACAGTCACTTTCCCCGTCCCAGTCCACAGACTCCAAAATGCTAGACTCAGAGCCGCAGGCCCAGCAAATGGCTTTTTGCTAGAATGTTACAAGAAGCTATGAACCAGACTCCAAGGAGTACTTGAAATCTGGATACACAAAATCTGTTCATGTAGCCTAATCTTTAATTTATATTCAAAGCCTCTAAAATAAAATGTAGTAAACATCATTTACTCAAAGCGTGTGTGGTGGCAGAGAAAAGGAGTTGAGGTGCAGGGGACCGGGGAAGAGAGGAGTGCAAGGACAGTGAGCCAGGAGATTACTTGCACCAATCTCGCTGCTAGAAATGTCTGCTTCCTGCCAAGCATGGCGGCGCACACCTGTGATCCCAGTACTTGGGAGTCTGAGACAGGAGGAACACAGGTTTGAGACCAGCCTCAGCAACTTAGCAAGACTTGTTTCAAAATAAAAACTAAAAAAGGACTGGGGGTGTAGCTTGGTGGTAGAATGTCCCTGGATTTAATCCCCAATACAAAAAAAAAAAAAAGTCCTTCCTCCTCCTATCTGGGGATCAGAGTTTGCAGAATGCTTTATCTTGTTTTGTTGATAGAGAATCTTGTAGATTGATGATCACCAAATCAACTAAACTGCATTCAACACATGTTGATGAGTATTCTCTATGTTTTTCACACTGTGCTGGCACAAAAGACACAAAAATGACTAAACCCAATCCCCCTATTTAAGACTTCTATAATTTACTAAGAACATTTATAGTAACACCCTAGGAGATGGGTCTACAAAGTACTACTTGACATCAAAGCAGAAGTAATCTATTAATTCAACTATCCATCTATTTATTTTATTTATTTAGATTAAATCCATTTATTTATTTAGATTCTTAAAATCTAGGAGATTGTATCTTGACTCTCTTAAAGTTGATTTTTACAATATTCAAGTTATTTTCTTATTAGATTTTATCTTTTTTTTTCTTTTGTGGTACTGGGGATTGAACCCAGGGGCATTCTACCTGAGCTACATCCCAAGCCCATTTTATATTTTTAATTTAAAACAGGCTCTCGCTAAATTGCTTAGGCTGGCTTCAAACCTGTGATCCTCCTTGTCTCAGCCTCCCAAGTACTGGGATTACAGGCATGCACCACCATGCCTGGCTAGTTTTATCTTCTTTTCTAAGACCTTTCCCTCACCAGGTTTTCTAAAACCAGTCTGAAACTAAACTGAAATTAAATTAACATCTGAAACACAAGCTGTTTTTGGAAATTAGGGACAAAAGGCTGTGAAGTAGAAAATAAATATCCCAAAATTCATGAATCGTTCTACAATTCTACAAAAGTGCCCTCGGACCCTCTTCCAAACAATTATAAAACATGCTTATAAATTAGAAACTGAAAGGCACATTGATAGCAATGAAAGTGACAGCTGACAGCAGAGAAGAGATGGAAAAATACGTTTAAGGCAAACCGAAGAACTGAAGGATAGTTATTTAAGAGCCATTTAACATATAAGCATAAAAGCTCCCTCAGTTAGATTGAGCAATCATTTAGACATGCACAGGGCTTACGAGAAGAAGCAGGTATACTGACGTAAGTACAAAGAATCAGCTGACAGCAAGGGAGGCCGGAGGTAACAAGGGAAAGACTTCAAAGACTACAATGGTCTGGGCCACTGGCTAGGAGCTACAGCTCTACCCGCTTTAATAATCCCTGGGAAATCACATCATTATGTCATTGTTTTCCATAATGGTGGCCCTGAGTCATCAAGGAAAACTTTGAATCCTGTTTAGTATTCTCTATTTTAAAAAGCAGGAAATGTTTTGGGGCCAGGAGAATGAATAATGCATTTTAGTTTTATAGGCAAGATTTGGTTGTGTACACATTTGACATATTCCCTTGATACTGAAATCTCTCTAATCAGAAGCTTACAGTGTTCCCGATCGATAAAATGCTCTTCTAAAATTTTTCTTTAGTAACTATCTCCACAACTTAGACCCTGTTTCAAAATAAAAATAAATAAATAAATAGGGCTGGGGGTGTAGCTCAGAGGTAGAATGGCCCTTGGTTCAATCCCCAGTACCACACATAAAAAAAAATTTCTCTACTAACTATCAACCATGTGAACATATCATTGGGAATGATTAGTCAAAAGCAGGTAGATTATATTCTTCAGATTTCCCCCATGATCTTGTTTATCTCCCTCCCACTTTGGTACTGTGGATTGAACCCAGGGGTGTTCTACCTCTGAGCTACACCCTCAGCCCTTTTTATGTTTTGTTTTGAAACAGGGTCTTACTAAGTCGCTGAGGCTGACCCCAAACCTGTGATCCTCCTGTCTCAGCCTCCCAAGTACTGTGATTACAGGCATGTACTACCACACTCCGCTTTTCCCCATGATTATTCTAAAACACTAAATCTAATCTATACTGGGGAGAGAATTTTGTGTAGCTTTTCTTTTTTATATTTATTTATTTATTTATTTCTGTGGTACTGGGGATTGAACTCAAGGGCATTTTACCTCCGAGCTACCCCCCCAGTCCTATTTTATTCTTTATTTTGAAACAGGGTCTCACTAAGTTGCGGAGGGCCTCACAAGTTGCTGAGGCTGGCTGCAAACCTCGATCCTCCTGTCTCAGCCTCCCAAGTAATGGGATTACAAGCATGCGCCACCACGCCCATCTTTTGTGTAGCTTTTATACACATGGAGAGATGATGACAGCAAGGAAGTTGATAGCAGTAGAAATAGCAGAGGAATATGTGGTAACTTGGCTGTAGTGGAAAGTTGATAGAGGCAGGACCCTATCGAGACCCATGGGGTTGAGAGAATAGGAGAAAATGACCCCCACACACCTCTCTGTGCCTTTCTTCAGTAGATGTGAACATTACAATAGGCATGTAGTGTTCAGGCTAGGGAAGGGCCATACTTCTGTGGGTGGTCCCTGTATCTTTCACATGAAGGAAGATGGCACTGGAGTAGGAAATAAACCTTGATAGGCCCTTCCTTAGATGGAAGAGGGAATGCCTAACTTTCACTGAGCCTCACTTTCCTGGGCCTTGGGTTGGAGTTGTCTAGAGATGCTGAGGGTGTTGTTTGAGGGGGCACCCTGGTGAAAACAGAAGCGAGTTCATATGTTGGATCAGGAGAGAGAAGGGGGAGAGTCAAAACACCCTTGGGTCCTGTATGGATGAGCAAGCCTTATCAGATCAGCTAGAGTTCTTAGCTGTAGGTGAGTTCTGTGCCTGTTTCCCTTTAATAACACAAAAACTTTATGCAGTTTTCTTGCACATTACACTTGCTTCTCAGAGGCCACGCAGCCTCATCGTTTGCATTCTTGACCAGTAACTTCCCACCTCCCTGGGCAGTCTTAGAAAATTCTTCAGAAGACAGCCATAGTAAAGTTAATTCACCTCACATGAGCGGGGCTTTAATTTCTGGCCTACCAGAGGATCCAGCTGGATAGCCACTTTCCCTTTTGCTCTTTGTGAAATTATATCTTCTGGTTTTTCTAGTCCTTGCTCCACACGATTAAGTAACATTTAAGTTAGATTACAGGGATACTGATGATAATATCCACTTAGTAGATTTCTGAGGACTTTTTCTGGTCCTTTAGTCATTTCAAATCTTGGTAAACGTCTGCACGAGAGGGTGAGTGGGAAAAGAGGTGTTAACAAAGATCAAAATGACTAATGCAAGGGAAAATATTTAAGCAAAATTATAGGCATGGGATTACCTTAAATTGTCATCCATCTTGTAGTTTTAGTTTTGAAAATTTACTAGAATATTGGACATCACTAAATATGTCTAAAAGATAGTCATGTAGCAACAAAACACAGACATACCATTATTTCCGACCAAGAGAGCTCGCAGTGTTTCTCCACAGTCTCTGCCTCAGCCGCCAGCCTGAGTGGAATTCCCACTCCTTGTGGTATGGTTTTGAGAGCTGGGGCATCATCTTTATCTACTGGCTTCTGTGGTATTTACTGCATCCAAAATGAAAGCCTCTGCATTTAAATGTTGCCTGGAAAAAACACAGTATCTTGCTTTCTTTTATTCATTCATCTGAACTAATTATTGCTATCATAGTCCCATGTGCATTTTTTCCCAAACCATAATGATTTGAGACTTATAGAGTATGGTAAAACAGTTGGATTGTTTTTTCAGGGAGGCAATTTTGTGAAGCAAATGGTAGTAATCTGAGCCACTTTTTGGCTTCTAAGGATTTCATCTATCCACAAGATGATTTCAAGGTCCATACAATTTCTTACCTGGAGACTAACATCTTAGGTTAAAAAATCCCATTTTCCCACTCCCACATGTAGAATACAGGTTTGAGAACTTAAAATAGGACATACTCTTTTGCAGAGTTTCGCTTTTCCTACCTCCTTTGGTTCAGAACATCTCTGAGTTCTTTGTAATTAGTTTAAAAGAAACATGGAAAAATAGTTATAGTCTTCAAATAAACTACATGTTTCCCTTAGGAATTGATACTAAGATGTGTATTTATTTTTAAAAACCAAATGATATGAATATAAGAAATGCCTTACTGGGTCAGCCCAATGGTCTAACCAGCCTGTGGTTTCAAAGTTTCACAGTATTCCATTAATGTTGGCCTCAGAAGCTTGGGGACGTATTTCCAACTCCCTGGTTTCCTCTAATACTCAAGTCTGGATTTACCATTCATAGAGTCATCTAACACTTTTCTAAACTTATTTATTACTTTAGTTTACATCAACTATAGAAATAACGAGTCCCACAATGGCAGGGGTACTATACCCTGCTTACCACGAGACTATATATAGCAGGATACTTTTACAGGGGAATGGAGATTTGGGATGGGTAATTCAGTCTATCATAGTTGTCCTCTTGGGCACAATTATCCACACCCCTCCCACAGGTAATACTCACCCCCATCCTGTGAGCCCCCCTCCCAAAGCCTCGTCCAATCATGGCACCAGTTGTGAGTCCAGGATCTTCCCATCCACATCAGGTCCAGATCCTGCTACTTTGATCCAGAGAGCTATGGACTGAATAGAAAAGCAACTGTGTCCTATGTCTCTATGGCAGGCAGGTTCTAAGATGGCCCTTGCCTCCTGGTATTTGTGGCTTTGTGTTATCATCTTCCCTTGGATAATTTGCATCTGACCAATAGACTATGACAACATTGAGGGGATGGATATCACTTCCATGATTAGGTTACATAAGACCGTGACTTCCATCTTGCTGGCAGTCTCTCTCCCTTTCTCTCTGGTTCTGATAAAGCATGGTGAGATGTTGAGGAGGCCCACAGGGTAAGGAAACCAAGGCGACTTCCAGCCAACAGCCAGCAAGGAATGGAAGCCCTTGTATAACAGTCCTCAGGGAGCTGAATCCTGCCAACCACGGAGGTGAGTTTGGAAGTGGATCCTTCCCCGGTCAAACCTCAGAGGAGACTTTGACCCAGGCTGACAACTTAGAAGAAGCATGTGACGGATCCTGAGTCAGAACAATAAGATTAGAAATATGTGTTGTTTTAAACTGCTAAATTTGGGGGATAATTTGTTACCTCGTGTTATAGTTTGGATCTGCAATGTCCCCGAAGCACATGTGTTGAAGGCTTGGTCCAGCTGGTGGCGCTATTGGGAGGTGGTGGAACTTCAGGAGGGGGGCTTAGCGGGAGGAAGTGGGTCACTGGAGAATGTCCTCGAGCGGTTTATCCTGTCCCTAGCCCCATTCCTGGCCACCATTAGGTGAGCAACCTGAAGTCCACAGTGATAGGGCCGAGTGACAATGCACTGAAATCATGAGCCAAGATAAATCTTTTCTCCTTTCAGTTGTTTTTCTCAGATATTTTGTCACAGTGACGGAGTAGACATATTTATCGGTACTTAATGGATAATTAGTGCATCTAATGTACAACAGTAGAATAGCGAGAGGATAACTGCAAGAGATACTTCCATTTGAAAAAGTGAAGAATAGGAAGCAGCCGCCTCACAGAAATTCTGCAATTCCAATAGGAAAGTGCCATGGGACCCCTGTCATTAGCTATGTCCCTCTTCCCAGCTTGGTTAAATACCCATTCTACTTCGCATGGATAGCTCTCAAATCTTTTTTTTTTTTTTTTTTTTTTTCGGTACTGGAGATTGAACCCAGGGGCATTCTACCTCTGAGCTGTACTCCAGCCCTTTTTATTTTTTGTTTTGAAACAGGATCTTGCTGAGTTGCTGAGGCTGGTCTCAACGTGTGATCATTTCTGTCTCTGCCTCCCAGGTACTGGATCATAGGCGTGTGCCGCCACACCTGGCTTCAAATCTATTTTTCTCCATTGTTCTTGGCTCTGTCTTCTCAGAGGCCCTTCCCATTCTATCAAACTCCTTGCTCTCTTGTGAAAAGAACATTGGAAAATATGGCCTTCCCGTCAGCTGAGCAATTTTTTTCAGAACCCTTCTTGCTTGTAGAAAGTTGAAGTCCATGAGGTCTTTTTACATTGGGAACTGCCTCAGTCTCTTTTGGTCTAGACTGGAAGATTTGTTGTCAATATGTATCTCTCACAAATGTTGTGGGTTTTCTATTTATTTAATCCAGTGAACTTGCTAAAGGCACATCCACAATTCCTTTTGAGACAAGCTTTTATTTCTCTAGACTTAATTATCTGTACTTCGGGAACATTTGTGCTTCTGTGGGACTTTGCCTGCCCATTAAGATTTTTAGGAGTTCTTTTGTCCATCTGAAGGAATCTACTAGACACGCCATGCTCCTTTTAGAAGTCTGAATAACGGACATGATAGCTGCATTCTAGGTTTGATATTTACTCCAAGGTCGTGTCTGGTCAAAGTCATATTTACTCCAAGGTCAATACCCACACCTTAGGGTTGATAGAATATTACTACTAATATACTACTAATATTCATCTGTTTCTTGTAGTACCTTATTAAATGCAGGTTATACTTTCAATGTTCTGCCTCAAAACTTGTCCAAATTTCTGTATCAACTATGTTGCACATTTTTTTGTCTTCCAAGTTACCTCTGGTGACAGTTTTATTACTACATAACACAGATCACTATTTTTTGAGCTTCCTATAACAATTTCTTTGCTGTGCATCACCCAGTTCCAGAACCAGAGCCAGCTATCCCTGTGAAGTCAACAGGTATTTAGTGGAGCTGGGGAGAGGTATTCGCTTCTGTATTAGTCAACTCTTGCTGTTTAACAAACAGCCATAAGAATGTCAGCTATGCTGGGCGTGGTGGTGCACGCCTGTAATCCCAGTACTTGGTAGGCTGAGACAGGAGGATCACAGGTTCAAAGCCAACATCAGCAACTTAGTGAGACTGTGGTTCCAAATAAAAAATAAAGTAGGGCTGGGGGTGTGGTACAGAGGTAGAATGTCTTTGGGTTCAATCCACAGCACCACACACACACGCAAAAATGTCAGCTATTTACAACAATAAGCATGTATCACACTGTCTAGATCGGGGGTGGCTCTGCTCAGGCTGTGAGCCCACTGGGCTTGGCTGTCATCTGAGGGTCTGTGCCAAAGCAAGGAAAAACTCAAAACCATGTTTTAATCTCTGTCCACATCAAAGCCACTAAAATACTATGGCCCGAAGCAAGTTACATGGCCAAGTCCAGAGTGAAGGAGTGGGAAAGTACAGTTCACCATCTAGGACCGTGTTGAGAGTATGAATCTATAATATTACTACACTGGAGGAAAGAATTGTGATCAATAATTCAATCTGTCACACTAAGTATAATTTCATTTGAATAAGGGTTTCTTTTCCTAAAAATGTTTTAAGTTTCTGGCCTAGATGATTTCTAGTCATTTCCAGTTTGGGGAACACCATGAAATAGAACATTTTCCTAGGTAAGGAATAAACCAGCAAGTGTAGAAAGAGGTCGGTTCTGTTTGGCAAGCACTGGGTGGTTGTATATCTCACCCAGCGCCTGAGGGGAGTGCAGGAAAGGCTGGATGAGGATGGTGCCCAGTTAAACAGTGTGTTCAGAATTAACCCATTATTTACTATGGGATATAATTTTTCTTTCTTTTCTTTTTCTGTCATAAGTTGTTCAAATCAGACAGACTCATTCAATTATAAGATTGAAAATAAAGTACACCAATGTACATATTAGCATCATATACAATATATTATATACAACAGCCAAAAGATGGAAACAATCCAATGTCCATGGAAAGTTGAATGAACAAAATATTATATATACATGCGATGGAATATTATTTAGCCTTAAAAAGAAATGAGTTCTGATACATGGATGTACCTTGAAAACGTTATGCTAAGTGGAACAAACCAGGCACAAAAGGACAAACATTGTATGAGTTCACTTACATGAGGTACCTAGAATAGTCAGAGTTGTAGAGACAGAAAGTAGAATAGTGGTTACTAGGAGGTAGAGCTAGGGACAAACGGAGAGTTATTATTTAATGGATACGGAGTTTTAGTTTGGGATGATAAAAAAAAATTCTGGTGATGGGTACTGCTGATGGCCACACAATGTAAAGGCACTTAAAGCCGCTGAACTGCGCGCTCGACAATGCTAAAAATGGTAAATTTTGTTTCTATATTTTGCAATTAAACTGTTTGTTTCACAATATTAATGCTAAATAAAAATAATTAGGATAGCCAGGCATGGTGGCGCACTCTTGTAATCCTAGTACTTGGGAGGCTGAGACCAGAGGATCCAGGTTCGCGGCCAGCCTCAGCTACTTAGTGAGGCAACTTTGTGAGACCCTGTTTCAAATTTAAGAATAAAAAAATAGGGCTGGGGGTGTAGCTCGGAGGTAGAACGCCCCTGGGTTAAGTCCCCAGTACCTCAAAAAAAATAATTAGGATAACCCACACCACTGTACCACTACATCATAATGGGTAAAGAATTGGCTATATGTAATAATTAAATCCTAGACCAAATAAAAATGAAATTGAGAAGTGCCAAGAAACTCTTATGACACATCTATACTTTGAATAAAGTTAGATTTCTACAAAGACATGGTAAATCTGTTATGACTGAAAACTCACTCAAGTTAATATTCTTGTTGAGAAAACCAGGAGACAAGCCTGAACTGCAGCAGCCTTTATATGTCAGCACCTGCGCGTCTGGAAACGGCAGTAGCCCCAGGAATTCGCCCTTCAGATCTCCCTTAGGAGAGCCCGATTTGAGGTGTAGGTGGCTGTACTTTCACAATCTACCAGTGTTCATGCTGAGGGAGCATTCCCTGGGCATCTCCACTGGTGGGAGTAGTAGTGATGGGCCAGCCCTCCCTAATACGGGACTCTTTGAACGGGCCGTCTTTGACACTTCCCATTAACCTAGCAGAGAATTTCAGAGCTGCACTGCAGTCTGGACTCTTCCCCCAGCGCTCCTTCCCTCTCAGGTGTCAGAGACTCCTCCATCTACTCCTGCTCCTCCTTCCCTTCATCTTTCCCAGGCATTTCCCCCAGAACTTCATGTCCTATTCTCTGTGGTGTCTGCTTCCTGGAGGGCCTGTGCTGACACAAAAACACTGTGAGACAGGTTTTGTTTGGCAGGATTTCCCTTATTTTTTTTAAAAAAAGTATTGATTTGATTCAAATACTTGGCTTACTTTAAAAATGTTAAAGGAGCTGGGTGTGGTGCTGCATGCCTTAATCCCAGTACTTGGGAGGCAGATTGCAGGTTCAAGACCAGCCTCAGCAACTTAGTGAGACTTTCAGCAACCTAGCAAGACCCTGTTTCAAAAACAAAAAATAAAAAAAGGGCTGGGGGTGTAGTTCAGAGGTAGAATGCTCCTGGGTTCCATCCCCAGCACCCACCCACCCCAAATATTAAAGGAATGGGGATTGCTTCCTGAGAACTGGTTCTGGGGGATATCCTGACCTGGCTGGCCTGAGCTAGATGATTAGGGTTTGGGGCACTGAGCTCTCTATGCTGGAGGGCCTGATGGATGTTTTCACCAAGGCTGCAAATGGAGGACACACTGAGCCAAAATAATGAAGTGAGCCAGGAAGGGACAGAACACAGGAAACTGGAGACGCGGTAGTGGTTGCAAGTGGGAATCGAGGAGCCAAAGCTCTAGGAGAGATGCTGGGAAATCAATCCCAACTAGACACCATACTTCTTACCTGTGCCTGGTGTATTCATTTTCTAGAGCTGTCCTACATATTACCACAAGTCAGGGGGCTTAAAATAACAAAAATTCATCCTCTCACAAATAAAGAGGCTAAAAGTCTGAAACCAGGGTCTTGCTGTGTTGCTTCTTTCTTAGGTCCTGGAGGGAGAATCTGTTCCATGCTCCTCCCCTAGCTTCTGGTGGTGCCAGCGATCCTTGGCACACCTTGGTTTGTAGTGGTATAACTATAATATATAAAGAGATGAAATTTGCTGGGCATGGTGGCACACACCTGTAACCCTAGTACTTGGGAGGCTGAGACAGGAGGATGGCAGGATCAAGGCCAGTCTCAGCAACTTAGCGAGACCCTGTTTCAAAATAAAAAAAAATAGGGCTGGGGGTGTAGGTCTGAGGTAGAATGCCTTTGGGTTCAATCCTCAGTACCAAAATAAATAAATAAATAAATAAATAAATAAATAAAATTTTTTTTAAAAAGAAAGAGAGATGGAATTTCACAGGAGGCAGAGTGGCATTCTCTGGGTATCTCTATGCCCAAATTCACCTCATTGCATAAGGACAACAGTCATTCCATTTTAAACCCACCTCAATCCAGCATGACTCACTTTAACTTGACCACATCAGCAAAGTCCCCATTTCAAACGGGACCAGATTCACAAGTTCCAGGAGGACATAAATTTTGGGGGGACACTATTTAATCCAGTAAGCCTGAGAACTTAAGTTTAGACTAAAAACCGGCCTTTAGACTGGTGTCAGAAGAGATGGAAAAGAATTATCTGGTGATGAGCCTTTGAAAATAGAAATACAGGTGTTGTTGTAAGATGTGAAACATCAGAGGGCACAGACTTCTCTCCTGACCACTACCCCTCCACAATTACGATGATTACTTAATTGATACTCTCCTTGGCTTCCAGTCTTCAGAGCGCAGTGAAACTTGTGGTTTCGTGCCTTTGTGGACACGTGTTTGCCCTTCCTCTACTGCACCTCCCCGTTCTTTCTACAGAGCAAGGCAGATAGCCAAAGTGCAGGTCCAAACACTAAACTGCCAAACTCACATGAGGGCAGGAGAGAAGCGGCCACTTGGGTGGAGGGACAGCTGAACCACTACCATGGAGTAGAAGACGGAATCTAGGATCCTGTTTCTCAGCTTTTACCCAATCCTCTTTATTTTGACCTTCCCCACTTCCACTTCATTCCCAGACCTAGAAGGGTCCCATATTGCCAGTTCCTGAACATTCTGAAGTAAATCAGGTTGGTTCTGAGCTTTCCCCTCTCCCAGCTCAGAATCCATCTGTATTCGAGCTCAGTATCTATTATCTGTCTACTTTCCAGATTGCGACATGTTGTTGCTATTGTCTCTTTTTCTGATATTTGAGACTTTTTTTGGGTGTGGGTATTCATTTATCATCCATCCATGCATCCATGCATCTCCCTTTATTGCTGTTTTATGAGCCTTTAAAGCAAGTGACGATAGCTGTGTATATTAATCTGACATTTTAATCTGGAATCCCTGATGTAGAGGGACAGCAATCAATACGATGGTAATGTTCTTTCCTGTAGTGCTGACCTGCTCCAGTGGCAGGCATGAAGCAGGTAGGTAGATTTAAATGGTAAGAAATGAAGGGGGAGAGATGACAGACTTAAGGATAACCTTGTTTGCAAAGGAGTGGTAATAATGATGCCTGACTCTGAAGCTGGGTAAGTAGGGTGGTGAGGACACAAAGGCCACACTGAGGGAAACACTGGGAGAAGGCTTGGAATTTAGGTTTGAGATATTTTGGAGGGGTGGCGACTGTTTTCTAAAGATGGCCACTCTATCTCTCATCTCATTTGGACTTCTACTATGTGACAATGCCACACCCCCGTTAAGAGATGGAGTCTTATTCCCCTCCCCTTGACTAGGGCTCGCCTTTTAATTTTACAATCAGCTGGGTGGAAGCGCAGCTATGTTATTTCCTTGGCTAAGTCAGCAAAGGCCACACAGTTCAGTCTGGGCTCTCTTGGGAAGTTCACTCTGGGGGAACCCCAACCACCATACCCAGAGACCACGTGCTGTGCTCCGAAAGTCCCCGCAGAACCCAAGCTTCCAGCCACCCCTGCCAAAATGCCAGAGATTGAACGCAGGGGTGTTCTACCTCCACGCTACACCCCCGGCCCTATTTTTTTATACTTTATTTTGAAACCGGGTCTCATGAAGTCGCGGAGGGCCTCACTAAGGAGGGAGAGAGAGAGTCAGGGAGAGAGAAAGAGAGAGAGAGAGAGAGAGAGAGAAAGAAAGAGAGAGAGAGAAAGAGAGAGGGAGAGAGAGAGAGAGAGAGAGAGAGAGAGAGGGAGAGAGAGA
>PVJS01030989.1:0-23721 GCA_004027185.1 Glis glis | reverse complement strand
CCCCCCCCCCCCCCAATTCCTCTAGACCACCTCCCTGGCTCCACTGGAGTTTCTCCTCCATTATCTGAAGTCCCTCTTGAATCCAGATTACTCACTAGTTTCTGCATATGAGAGAAAACATATGACCTTCACTTTCTGTGACTGGCTAATCTCACTTAACATAATGTTCTCCAGGTCCATCCATTTTCCTGAAAATGACATAATTTTGTTCTTCCTTATTGCTGACTAGAATGCCATTGTGTGTATATCCCATAATTTTGTAATCCATTCATCTGTTGATGGACAACTAGGTTGGTTCCATAATTTGGCTGTTGTGAATTGTGCTATCAACATGAATATGCATATATTACTATAATACTCTTGTTTTCTTATGAATTCTGTGATGCCAGCAGTAGTCATATACATTTTGCATTTTTCAGTTTCTTTCTTTTTATTATGCACAATTTGGAGACGAATATGAAAATGCATATTATATAATAAAAAACATATTATATTAACAGTTTACAATCCTAGGTTTTTGTGATCTAGTGGATATTTTTCACGTGTTGAGTAATCTGTTCTCTTTGGAGCACACTTCCTATGGAACATGATGAGTGCCTGGTGCTGTAGTTAGAATATAGAGCACCCCTCTCAGCCTTCCTATTGGCTGGCTAGATGACCTAGATAACCTTGGCTCTACCAATCAGAAAACTGTGTGATTGTTTTATTAGAATATAAGCAGTAGGGGGAAGTGGATACAGTGTGGAATTGTCTTCTGGTGGGGATGGTGGCAGAGTTTGGGGAACTCTGTATCCAAACTCAAAGATGTGAGCTGCAAACTTTGTGCTCAGCACCAGTGACAGTGGTATTTTTACTGGGGCAACCCACACTGAATTGTGTGCTGCGCCGACCTGCTGGGGCTGACCTTCCGGGTCTTAGAGATCCTCTGTACTTCCTAACACCTTCTGATCACTTCCTGAGTGTGATTTAGAGTGGATCATCATGGTCACAACAAAGAACTCTGAGTTCATATATCCTCTCACACTTGTGGAACACACTCTAGGCATTTTTTGGTTATCTTTCTATTTTTTTCTTTTCAAAAATACCACCCCCCCAACTAAGGGCTTTTTATTGTATGTTTCTTTTTGTCACATACAGCTATTGTTCAGATTGGCTTTTTTCACTCTTTAGGCCGCTGCTCAAACACTGCTCTTTCAAAGGAGCATGCTCACCACTCCTCTTCTCTCCTACAGTAATCTGAATCTCATCTTTCATTTAGTTGCTTTATTTGTTTATGATTTATCATATCTTTCTCACAGCAGAAGGACAGAACCTGTTTTTGTTTTGTTTACTGAGGTATTTCAGAATCTGGAATAGAGAACCTGGCAAATAGTAATAGACCTTCTACACCTGAGCATATGAGTTCAGTATAATTTGGTAAATATCTCTTAACTACTAACAGGTTGCATATAAAAGTGATCTCAAACTGCCTGTATTAGTCAGGATTTTGCCAAATAGAACAGAGTCTGCACTAGTTAAAGAAAGTAATAAATAGTTGTAAATTCTTCAGAAGGGCTATAGATACAGAATCTAAAATGACTTATTAAGAATACTTTATGAGGTCAAATTTTGCTGCCAAAAAGCAACTACCTGTGGCAACCACAGAATTAAGAAACTTGGCTTCAGAAACACACTGCCTCTGTCCCAGATCCAAAGGTCACTGGATCAGAAAGCTGATTGCTAAATTTGGAAGGTGACCCTACACCCGCCTGCCTACTCCACAGCAAGGACACATTTGTGTTTCAGCTCCAAATCCAAGTCCACATCAGAGTAGCAGAATCTAAGTCACATCTAGAATGCTAGGAACCAGAGACTCTAAAAGTGTAGCTTTAAGCTTTCTAGACTCTGAAAGGGAATAGAGAACCTGGCAAATAGTAATAGACCTTCTACACCTTCAGTCTCTGTAAATGAATGAATGAATTAATGAAAAAGAAAAACTAATGTATTGATTCACTTTGAAAAACTTTTTGAGGATATTATTTATTTTGGCTTAATAGAAAAAGAATTGAGAAACTCTAAGAACTGTGGTACAGGTAGAAAGAATATGAGAATTTTTAAAGGGGAAAAAGATGAAGTGAAGGGACAAAGCTAAAATATAGCACTTTGGGGAGGTTATCAACTACATATGCCTGACATCCATGAATCCAGCACCTCATAAGCAAACAAGGGATAAGTGGAAATATAAAATACTGTCACTGCCATTTTTACACTCTGGGATCATCAGGGAAGAAGGAAGAGTTATGTAAAAGGAGAAAAAGTAAAGCTAGAAAACTGAGTGACAAAGCTCTGCATTTTGGAAATAAGTTTTTCTAAGAGCTTGCATTGTTCCGAATGAAAAATATGAATCCATGCTTTGGGCCTAACTTCTTCATAAACAGATATAGTTGATTAATATTTGTGTTCTAAATTTCCCTGTGAAACAGACCAGGAAACACTAATAATTTTTTGAGAGAAAATGTCTCCGAAAGATTCAATATCTATGTGCACATACTAGTTAACTCCTAATACTGACAAACTTGCAAATTGTGTCTCTTCAATCACTTTTGTAATTAGTGAGTAGACATCTTGAAGCACTATGATCATTCAGATTTTAATTGTCAGATGGTGCTGTCTACAGTCACTCCATATGCTCCTACCGAAAAAATATATGAACAATTATGCCAAGATAGCAACTATAGTCTTGATGATCATGGCTAATTGGATAACTAGGCATGATTTGGTCTATTGCTTTTCCAGTCAGAACATAATTATGATCCCATTTTCCAGTATCCCATGAGCATATTTCTCTTCTCTTCAAAATAGTGTGTAATACAAATAAGTAAATAAGGTTTCTCTTGCGAGGGAAAGTACATATTGCCTTTTAATTCTCTTAAAAGATATGTGGAAATCACAACAACATGCTAAGTGGGCACGCATGTTATGGAATTTATGTAGTGTTGTGATAATAATAATGGGAATATACTGAGCTCGTGTTATGGGCATTCTTATCAGGGCTTTATATATATGAACACTTTGAATTCTCACAAATGTGTCAAGAGTTGGGTTTTTTATTATTTCCATATTATATATTTAAAAAGTAATTTTGGGGGAGAGCAAGTGACTTGTTTAAATTTAAACAGTGAGCTGGGCGTGGTGGCGCACACTTGTAATTCCAGTACTTGGGAGGCTGAGACTGGAGGATCCCGGTTCACTGCCAGCCTCAGCTACTTAGGCCTTCCGCAACTTAGTGAGACCTTGTTTCAAAATAAAGAATAAAAAATAGGACTGGGGGTGTAGCTCAGAGGCAGAATGCCCCTGGGTTCAATTCCCAGTACAGCCAAATAAATAAATAAATAAATAAATAAATTTAAACAGTGAATGACGGGCAAAGCCAGGCTTTTCACCCAGGAATCTGGCTCTGAAGCACTGTCCTCAAGCACTGGGCAGTCCCACCTTTGGTAGTGGGAGCATATGGAGCTTTGAGTTAAGTTAGTTCAAATTTGGACTCAGATTTCAGTGCTGACCGTAACTGCTGACATTTCTTAACATTTCTCAAAATTAAATTCTTCATTTGTAGTAAATAAGTGAATAAATAAAATATCACAAAACAGATCCACAATAATACCACGAAGGGTTGTTGTGTTATTCTAAACTGATGTAATATATGTGAAGGTATCTAGTGAACTGGTCAGGGTACATTACAAGTCTTTGGTTATCTGCAGTACTTTCTTCCTTGTGTTGAAAAGTTTTATGCTTAAACTAAAAATATGGGTTTCCCTTCATTTTGGAATTAGTCTGAAATCCTTCCTCCCCTCCCCCACCCTTCCTCACCACACACCAGAGTAGACATGCTTGTTCATCTAGTATATGGGCAGGAATTGATGTCTCCTCCAAGTCTAGAAGCCTTAGCACTAACACTTTCACTGTTTACTTTGTTTATGACATTGTGAGTGTTTACTTCTATTCCCAGCTGTTTTTTAAATTGTAATATTTAAAAAGAAGTACCCACTTGGGCATGGTGGTGCATGCTTTTAATCCCAGCTACTTGGGAGGTCGGGGCAGAAGAACCACAAGTTTGGGGCCAGCCTCTTTAAAAACAAAATATTAAAAGGGCTGAGGATGTAACTTAGTGTTAAGTCATCCTTAGGTTCAACACACACACACACACACACACACACACACACACACACACACACACAAAGTACCCTTCCTGCCTGGGATATCCACTTCTTAATGATCTAGCTTGTTGGATGTAATTATCTGTCTCCAAGAAGCTTGAAAGTTAGGGCCTACCCTTCCTCCCTCTCTCCTTCCCTCCCTCCCTTCCTCCTTCCTTTCCTTCCTTCCCTCCTTTCCATTCTTTCTTCTTTCCTTTAACCTTCTTTTCTTCCTTCTTCCTTCTCTCTTTTCTTTTTTTTCTTTGTGTATTTTTTGATGTATTTATTTCAGGCTGCTAAACAATAGCAATAAATTTTAAAATATAAAATCATATTTTTAAAGAACTATCATTTTCAAAGATTCATGAAAGCCTGCCAGTTGAATTTTACTCCTTTAGTTTTACAAATGAACCTCTCTGAATACAAGCTCCCCCTGCTAGTGATGCTGCTCCTTTCCATACATATGATCTGAAGTCATCCATGGAACTGGTAATTTCCAAAGTCAAGATTTATAATACTTCTGCAAAATGACCCTGAAGCATTCAATTCGATAACTTATAGCCAAATTATCATTTTTCCTAGTTACTACTGGATACTGTTGCCTATATCTACTTTTAATTCCTAAAGTTAAAAAAATTGTATTAATAAATAACCATACATGACATTGTAGTCTGCACCTGTAATCCCATTACTTGAGAGGCTGAGACAGAAGGATAGCAGGTTTGAGGCCAGCCTCAGAATCTCAGGAAGCCTTCAGCAACTTAGTGAGATCCTGCTTTTTTTAAAAAAAAAAAAAAGGCTGGGGCTGGGGCTGGGGCTATAGTTCAGAGGTAGAATGCCCCTGGGTTCAATCCCCAGTATAGAACCACAAAACAAACAACAACAAAAATGAGACCATATCACTTCAGAGACCAGAAACTGAGGCTATTTAAATAAACATAACATTAATAAAAACTGAGCTGTATGGGTTCTGGTTTTATATAAAATAATGTATCACAACTCCTGTTATTTCTGGTGAGATGTCTGAGGCTTGAATTCTCTAGAAAATGCAGCCTTTTTGTACACAGTTGGAGTGAGGGTCTCACACGTGATGTGCTACAAGTGGTCAAGATACAGTTCCTGCTCCTTTGGTTATTGTCCATTCTTGGAATGCTTGTCTTCCTTTATCTTAATTCCTTAACACCCATAAGTATATTTGTATTAACAAATATGTGGTTGATCCACAAATATGATTAAAAAGTTACCAGTCAAATATGCCATGTTATGAGTTATTTTGTTGAGAAAATAATATTTCTTAATGCATTGTTGACAACATGTCCTCTAGTGGAGTTAGAAGAAAGCGGAGATTTCGAGCCCGCACAGTAAGAGAACAGTAAGAACACTGGGGTATTGAGGGGAGAGCAGGGGTAAAAAGCAGTAAAAGCAAAGATTAAAGGAAATTAGTGGAATATATTTCTCACTTTATTCCTGCACTTTTCATTCGCATACGTTTAGCTTTGCATCCTTTTACCAACATCACACTGTCAGAAGGTAATTCAAGTTCTCCAATAGAAACTAACTTTGTACAATTGCCTTTTTAAGTGTTTTCGTCTCGTTTTTACTGTATCTTTGTCTTTTTATGGTTGATTTATGTTAGTTCTACATACAGTGTGGACAAAATCCTTTGTTAAATATAAAACTTGCAATATTTTTTTCTACTCTTGGCTTATCTGTACATTTGTAATGACATTTTCAGAGAAGAGAATTTTTTTCTCTTCTGGGGGTGAATATTTCCTATTGTCTAAGCTAATTTATCAGGTCAGTTCTTTCCTGCTTAGTGCTTTTCATGTCTAAGAAATCTTTGCCTCCTTCAGTGGCTTGAAGATGGTCTTCCATGATTTCTTTGGGAAGCTTAGTAGTTTTAGCTCTTGCATTTAGGCCTGTGACCCATCTTAAATCAGGTACTTGCTGAAATGAAAACAGCTTAACATAGAATTTTTAATAAGAATTTCCATAGCAACCTTGAAACAAATCAAATTATTGTCAAGGAGAAATGGATAAAAATCATATTTTATTCAAACAATGGAATACTACTCACCAACAAAAATGAGCCAATGACATACAACTGGGATGACTCTCATAGATGTTAACGCTCACATAAGAAGCCAGACACAAAACAACACATTTATATGATCCCACTCATAAGAACTGCAAGAATAACTGGAATTATTTTAAGGTGATAAAATGGAGAAAGTAGTTAACTCTGGGGCAGGTTCTATTGCCTCGCAATAGGAAAAAAGAGACTTTATAGGCTGATGGAAATGTTCTATATATTGTTTTGGGTGGTGTTGCAGGATGCATATCATAGTACCTATCAGAATGAACAATTAAAATCTGTACATTGAGCTTGATATACCTTGTACCTTAATAGACTTTTAAAAACATAGAGTTACAAGGACATTAAAAGGAAGAATGAAGCCAGGCATGGTGGCGCACTCCTGTAATCCCAGTACTAGGGAGGCTGAGATAGGAGGATCACAGATTTATGGCCAGCCTCAGCAATTTGGCAAGACCTGCAGCAATTTAGTTTAACCCTGCTTCAAAAATAAAAAATCAAAAGGGCTTGAGGTATAGCTCAGAATAGCTCAGAGGTAGAATGCCCCTGGGTTCAATCCCTAGTATAAAAAAAAAAGGAATAAAGACATTTTTATCAATGGTAAATCTATGACCCTGGTGCCTATTGGGGCCGTACTGTCCACAGACTATGAATGTGCTCAGAAGCTGTAGAAATAGCTGGAGCAACATTACCTTGATTCAGTTCAGCAGGCAAGGAGACACTTAACGATAGTATATTATATATGTGTGTGTGGTACTGGGATTGAACACAGGGCATTCTACCTCCAAGATATATCCCCAGCCCCATTATCTTTTAGTTTTGAACAGGGTCTGGCTAAGTTGCTGAAAGTCTAGCTAAATTGATGAACTCAAACTTATAATCCTCCTGTCTCAGCCTCCCAAGTACTGGGATTATAGGTGTATACCACCATACCTGTTTAACAATAGCTAATATTGTTGATGCTCATTTTGTTTTAAGCATCTTGTAGTTAGCTCATTTTGTTTTAAGCATCTTGTAGTTACTATTTTAATTGATTGTTAGAGGTCAGCAGTGAATTCCCCACTGACTGACTGTACTGTTTCTCTTTTCCCCTTGCTAAGGAGGTCAGTAATGCAAGTTTGATATTTTTTTATTTTTTGTGGTACTGGGGATTGAACCCAGGGGCATTCTACCTCTGAGGTACATCTCCAGCCCTAATTTAATTTTTTATTTTGAAACAGGGTCTCATTAAGTTGCGGAGGGCCTCACTAAGTTGCTGAGGCTGGCTGTGAACCTGTGATCCTCTGTCTCAGCCTCCAGTCTCAACCCTATGATTTTAAGAAGGGTAAAATTCATCAAAAGCCAGCACATGCTGGGTGTGGTGGCACACACTTGTAATCTCAGTACTTGGGAGGCTGAGACTGGAGGATCTTGGTTCGCGGTCAGCCTCAGCTACTTAGTGAGGCCTCTGCAACTTAGTGAGACCCTGTTTCAAAACAAAGAACAAAAAATAGGGCTGGTGGTGTAGCTCGGAGGTAGAATGCCCCTGGGTTCATTCCCCAGTACCGCAAAAAAAAAAAAAGAAAAAAAGTCAACACATGGGTAGGGAGATAATAAAGAAGAAAAAGATTCCTAAACCATCAAAGTATTACTGTAAGATTGTTTTATTGCCCAAGATTATCTCTTACAAACATTATAATGAAAGGGTTTAGCTTCAGCACCCCATGAACAGTTCTATTGTTTATATAAAAATAAAAGGGCTTTCACAGCTGTCTGAAAGACTTGGTTTCTTTCACCTTATGGGGATTTACTCCCCAGAAGAAGCCAGGGCTTCCTTTGGTGTTCAATACATGTTTTCTATCTTCCCAGGCTCACAATAAGCTTTGTGGTAAGTACACTTGCTTCATTTAAATCTAAGACAAAACTGAGACATAAATGTTAAGTGACTTCCTTGAAGCCTCTCAGCTTAGAATAAAAGATTCAGCTCTCTAATCAATTCACTTTGATGTCAGAGCCTGCACCCTTGATCATTACACACTGTGACTTTCCTGTGTCCTTTCATCCTTAGGCTATTTGCCTCTGAAATATCAGGGCTTAATATGTAAATCATTCCTTATTACACTTGTGTTTCTTCAAAAGTGTGCTTAATACACAGGAATAAAAGGTGCCACTCAGGCCAGACCAGCTAGTAGAGGATGTATTTTTATTCATCATCCAATCCTTTTACTATAAATTATTTATAGGCAGCCATTGTCTCTAACCACTAACTCAGTATTTACTAAGCTCTTACTCTACGCTGGGAGCCTAAGTTGGCCCTGAGAGTCCAGATGCTGTTGAAGGACACTTCTGGCAAACAGTATCAAGTTTCAGAGATTTCTAAAATCTTAAAAATGCCCTTTTAGTAACGAAGAGATTATGTGCTGATCTGGAAACAACTCAGTCTTGTCCTGAACATGGGTGCAGCCAATCCCATCTTCCCACTGATTAGACTCCAAGCCATGAAGACTGCGAGACACACAGAGGCTCACCTAGGAAATGAACT
The DNA here is from genome assembly GCA_004027185.1 of Glis glis. Classification (NCBI taxonomy): domain Eukaryota; kingdom Metazoa; phylum Chordata; class Mammalia; order Rodentia; family Gliridae; genus Glis; species Glis glis. The sequence continues at coordinate 14,930 of PVJS01030989.1, read as the reverse complement.
GTGAGATAAAAGGTCAAAGAACTTTCCACATCTGTCTGTGTTAGTTTCCCATTGCTGCTGTAACAAACACGCATGTATTTATTGCTAGCTTAAAACAAGGAGCACCTCATTCTTTCTGGAGGCTATAGGGGAAGACCTGCTCTTTTACCTTTTCCAGCTTCTGTAGACGTCTACACACTTGGCTCAAGCCTGTTGTGTATCTAAAAGTCAAATGTGCAACATCGTCAGATCTCCCCCTGACCCTGACCCTCCTGCTTCCCTTTCAATTGTAAGGACTCCTCTCTGAAAATCCAGGATAATCTCCCCATCTCAAAATGCTTAGCTGAACCACATCTGCAGAGTCCCATTTTCCATCCCTGGGACCGTATCCACAGGTTCTGGAGATTAGGACATAGACATCTTTGGAAGGGAGGCATTTTCTGCTTACCTCATTGTGTGAAAATTATCTTATATTCTATATATCACACAAGTGTTTATATTGGAAATGCAGGTTTCCATCAAATTATATATTTAAATAGTGAAGACATGGTATTTTCTAAAGTAAATTACTTTTTAAGTTCCCCCAAAATATCTAAGAAGGAAAGAATATGCTGAAAGTATTCTCAATTGGCACAGAAATGACCCCACATATAGACATATATCTTAATAGTTCTCCTCTTTCTCTTCCTTTCCTTTGTCCTCTCCCTTCTGTCTCCTTCTTTCTCTTTCCCTTCCATCCCATCTTTCTTTCATAAACATATGTACACACACACACACACACACACACACACACAAACACAGCTAAATCTCCTCTACTTATTACTAACAGCAAATGCACAGTGATAAAGAAAATATCTGGTTCAGATTTTTTTTTTTGGCTTGGTCTTAAATAGAAAATGCTCAGACAAGGAGAAAAATATTTAAACTGTCCAGAGGATTGCTTGAGGGGTATGAAACATCTTTCCCAGTAGAAATACTCTTATGGCTTAAACTAAATTTATGGCAGGAATTTGATGGGATGGCTTGCTTCTCTATTGCCTCAGGGCATAATACAATGTGCTGGACCGTGCAGATGAGTCAGAAAGTAAGGGTTTATATGGAACTTGCTTCTGAGAGGCGGAAAAAATATCCCTCTTTATCAGGTGCTTGGAAAGAGTTCCCTGAGCTATCACCTTGGTGGGTGTTGGATTCAGGATCATTAACCACCCAAGATAGACACAGTCCAAGGGAGGTGGTGTTCTCTCCACTCTGGGTTGAAAATGGGACTAGTTGTTTGCAATAGCTACAGTTCAATGAGAACAAATTTAAGTAGTGATGAATCAGCTATGCCAGCCACGTTTTCTACAAGTACCAAAGAAAACATCAATTTTGAATAATTTGAAAATTATTCAAAAAGATACATTTACATAATTTAAAAACTGCAGGTGAAATACATGGAGGGATAGAAGAACAGTACATACAGAATAATAGGATTGGATATATAAATCTACTCCTCAGCAGCCACAATTACTTAGCCTTACTGTGTTTTAGGTTCTTTCCTTTTAAAGTGGAGAAACAAACATTGGCCTAGTCTGCATTGCAATGTTTTTATGAGGATTACAGCAAACTGAAGAATACTTGGAAAAGCACTCTGTATTACCCTCAAGGAAAAAATTCTATACTGGGTTTAAGCATATTTATACTTGTAAAGCATTTATTTATTACTATGTCTGACATCTTAGTTCATTATCAAATAATAATTTAAGATGTAAAATAAGAAATAACAAATGATAGTGCATTATTTTTAGTCCCTTCTCAACTTTAGAATATTTATTTGCAGAGTGAAATTTAATGAGTTTTGAAAGGTGTGTATACTTGTAAAATTTCCCTCCAAATCAACATAAAGAAAATTTTCAATACTGACACCTAGCGGCATTCCTATGGATCAGTTCAAAATGTTTAGAATTTCACACACACGGAATCCTAATGTACATATTCTTTGAGCCAAATGTGGTGGCGCATGCATATAATCCCAGTACTTGGGAGGCTGATCACAGATTTGAGGCCTGCCTCAGTAAAGCAGCAACATTCTAAGCAACTTAATGAGACCCTCTTTGAAAATAAAATCTAAAAAGGGCTGAGGGTGTGGCTTGGAGGAAGAATGACGCTGGGTTCAATCCCCAGTACCAAAAGAAAAAAAAAATATATATATATGTTTTGTGTATATCTTCTTTTCAGGGTAATGCATGTGTCATTAGTTTGTTCCTTTTTAGAGCCGAGCAGGGTTTCATTGCACTATATAGTACATTATTCTTGTTCATTTCCCTACTGATCATCATTTGAGTTGCTTTCAATTTGAAGCTGAAAGGTTTTGTTATTATTGTTATAAATAAAATGGCTATAGACATTTTGATAGAAGTTTTTGTGTGGTCATAAGGTTTTTACTTCTTTTGTAAATAGCTAAGAGTAAAGTTATTGGACTGGTTCATATATAAATCTGTTTATTTTCATAAGAAATTGTTGAACTGTTTTGCAAAGTGGTTTTATAATTTTATTCCCCTACCACACTGTAGTTGTTTCATATAAATGACAATACTCATTCTGAAGAATGGTAAATAATAAATGACTGTTTCCTTATGTAGGCCACTGATATTTTTGTGTTTTTATGTGCAGAAAATCTGACTTACACACTTCCATGCACTTAAAAACGAATAGATTTAGAGAGTTTCAGCTTATGGTTATGTCTAAGTATCTCCCATTGGACCAACCCTCCCATAGAAACAACTTTAAATTCTGGACAAAATATGAAGAAAACAGTTGCCTGAGTAGCAGAGACCAGCCAACACAAGCAGATATGGGCAGGGCAAGTGGGGAACAAGGTCACACTTTTAATAATGGTGATATTCTGGGATATTTTTTAGAGCTTTTTTCCCTGAGACTAGATAGTACTAAGTATCATGTGGAGAGACTAGAGCCCAGATATGGAGAACCTCAGGAGGGAGTAAAAAGCAATTAGCACATCAGGAAGGTAAGGAAGAATACCTCAGAAAGAGATAGAAAAGGGGAGATCTAGAGTTTCTGTACATGGATGCTACCCAAATATATGGTTGACCCCTGAACTCAGAATACACAGAACATTATATTAAAAACTTACCTAGGAAAAAATTAAACTGAAATTTCTAAGTTTGGGTATTGACAATGGCTGTTATTTACTTGTTAATTTAAAAAAAATCTACATTCTTCAGAAGAACATAAAATAAGGGTCTCTAAAACATATCACTCATAATATCCTAAACAGAATAAATAGGTAAAAAAAATCACTAAACAAAAAGAAACTAAAAAAATCTAATCCAATATCAAGAGAAAAGTTGATCAATGGAGACTGAGCCAGAAATTACAATTATCAGACAATAATGTTAGAACATGTTATAACTATGCTCAAGGAGAAAAAGTAAACTATGCTCATTTTAGATGAAAAGATGAAATCTCAGCAAAGAAACAATATTTTTGAAAGAACTAATGATAATCCTAGAATGAAAAATATAATACATGAACACACACACACACACACACACACACACACACACACACACACACACACTTAGTGGCTGGTTTGATCAGCAATTTGGAAATGACAAAAAGAACTTGGTGAAATTTAAGGTGAGTGACTAGGTTAGAAAAAGAAAAAAATAAATCAAGAGAAATAGAGAGAACCTAAAGAATTTGTGGGCAATATTATGAGCTTGAACATATGTGTAATTAAGATTTCAGAAACAGGAAAGTGAGTTGAAAAAAGTATTTGAAAAAATAATATTTGAAAAGTTCCTGTATTGTCAAAATACACATATTTATATTCAAGAAGTTCAGAAAACTACCGGTAGTGCAATAACAAAGAAAACACACTGTAACATATTTGTTGAAACTCAAAGATAAAAATAAAATCATAGTAACAACCACAAAAATGATATATTACACTCAGAAGAACAATGATTTGAAATTCCATGCTCTTTGCTTCAGAAACATTGGAGACTAAAAAAAAGTAGGAAATAGTTTTGAAATACTGAATCAAGAGAACTATCTATCCAGAATTTTATATCCTGCAAAAATATATTTCAAAAATAAATGCACAATGGAATGTTTTCAAATAAAACAAAAACTCAGAAATTCATCACCAGCATGCCTACACTAAAGAAATGAAAAGGAAGTAGTTTTGATTGAAAAAGAATTATAGAAGATAGACTCTTGGAGTTTAGGGAAGGAATGAAGAGCATTGGAAGTGATTATTTGAGAGGCTTATGCAGAACAATCACAATACAAATAATAAATAACTAAGATGTAGAGAGTCTAGCAAAGTACCTTGGATGTAATGATGAATGATTTTTTATTAAATGAAAAAACTTGAAGATACGAAGAAAATCTGTAAAATAAGACAGAAAGATCCTAATTTAAAGTAAAAATGTGTCTGTCAAGACAGATATAGTTCATTCTCGCCAGTGTTGGTATTTATGTCCTCTAACGTCACTGCAAACACTGAATTGCTCCAGGGGGAAACACAGGCTTAGGTCCCTGCAAGCCTCTGATCACACATTTTCATTAATCAATATGTAACTTTGTTTTATGCTCATTTCTGTTTAAAAACATCCTAGCTAACATATGAATGTATTATGTATTGTGAATAATTAATTTTGTGGTTTTTCAATACTTTAAAGCCAGGGACTTGAGAGACCATTTTTCTTAGATAGGTTCATTGGACAAAGTCCTTGTAAAAGAAGACAATTTCACCAATGTAAAAGGCTTACTACAGGATTCCACATAATTCTTTCACATGTAGCAGGTAATTTAAAGTTTTTTTTCTGTAGCCTCCTGATGTGCAGAACCTATCTTATCTACAGTTTTTTTTTTAATTTTTGCACCTTTTGAAACATGAGGTAGATGGCACTAGCAGGGAAGGTTTAACATTTTCCATGTCCTGTGTAATATAACTGTAAAGTTCTTAGTTTTACCCTCTTAACAATGCTGCTCACTATGGTGTTTGTTGTCTCCCAAATCCAAATCCACACATTTCACTGCTTTTCCAGCTTTTCCAAAGCTTCTTTCTACACTGTGGATGCTATTTAACTACTTCCCAGAGAGTCCCCACATAAAGCACTAATGGCAAATTTTCTCTTCATTTTTCTGGTTGTACAGTATTGTGGCTTCAGTAACATTGAACTCACGGCCCACAGCACCATAATTCATGCCTAAACAAGGCATACCTCATACAACCTTTTTTCTTATAAGATGTACATATCACAGCCTTCTTGTACTTAGGAACACTAGACAGTAAGTTTTAGTTGGCTTGTTCGGTCTTAACCAAATACCGTAGAGGGGTGGCTTACACAGCAGAAATGCATTCACTCACAGTTCTGGAGGCTGGAGAGTCAAGGCTCCAGTGGGCTCAGTGTTCGGGGAGGTCTTTTTTCCTGCCTTTCAGATGGTCAGCTTTTTTCTGAATCCTTACATGGTAGAGAGAAAGCGATCTCAGGAGACTCTGCCTCTTTTGTAAGGGCATCCACACTAGCAGATCAGGGCTCCACCCTTATGACTTCCTTTAACATTAACCACCTAGAAGGCTCTCTCTCTAATAAGTCCCATAGGAAGTGGGTAGGACTTCAACTTAAAAATTTTAGGTCACAGCACAGTGCTTCAGCAGTATATTTGGGAGCCATTTTAATGGAAAAAATACCTACAAAAAGCATAAAAATAAGAGAAATGTGGCAATCAATAGGACCATTAAAAGAAAACTTGTTTATGAGAGCTGAAACAAGAAGGCAGAGAATTACCTTGTTAGAGTACATCAGAATATGTGCAACGCAGAGAGTGGCCGCTCTGTGCACGTCCACTGGAAACTGTGAATCAATTTGGGAGTTAATTTGAGCAAGTAGGCAAATTTGTAATTATTGATTTATTAATAATGAGGAGGGTCAACTATATTTTTATTTGCTTCTCAGAAACATATCCCTTGTTGACAGATATAGATCAGAGGACAGTCTATGATCCCCATCAGTAAGGAAAAACAAAGCGAATTATTTAGCTACATTCATGGTTAGCAGTATAGCTCGCACATTCTGGTTCATTCTTTATATTCATGGAGTTGTAAAAAGAAGAACAAAAAATAATAATAGTAACAATAAATACTCATTGAGTGTGTATTTTGTGTGAACGGCTGTTCTGAGTCTTTGATCCTTAATCAGCACAGGACCTCCATGCGGTGGGTGCTATTATTGTGCTTATTGTATAGATCAAGATAGCCGAAGCACAGAAAACTTCAGTAACTTTACATTATTAAAACTTGTGTCCAGACTTTTTTTTAAATGTTAGTCATAATAAAGATAGCAACAATATGTATTCTACTTCTTTGTCATTCTAAAATTAAAGGTATGGTCACCTTTTCAATATATGTTTATTATACTAAAATAAGAAAAGAATAAAAATAGTGCATGTGTTATATACACCTAGATGCATAACATACACTCAAGAATGTAAACAGGGATATTAAAATTCCTGCCTAATTGCTTATTTTATGATGCAATTTCATAATAATCCTCTCTTTTCCAGAAATTCTAACCAAATCTGTGCATGTGGAGCATATCTGGAGCATATCATGGGAGCCAGGATGTATTGCAACTGTGCTCGAGTAGGCTTAGAGAGTCAACAGGAAAAGGAATTTAGAGCAGACCCCTGCGAAGTGGAGTCCTGGACATCTTCTGATGAAATGGATTTCTAGTCAATGGCTGGCTGGTTTTTATTAATAAATATTGTTAAACTGGGCATACTATCTTTAAGCTGCTTTTTGAACCTAGTGATATTTTTCTAACCCTGAGAAATACTAAATATAACAATGTTGATAATAGTTTTATAATTTTTATAGGTTTTATAAAGGACTTGATTCAATTTACTATTGACTACTTGCGAGGTCTTGATATTTTATGTTTAATATGTTTGCCAGCTATTTGTGGAAAATATCTTAAGTCAGGCTTATACATACATATGATAAAGAGGTCAGGGTTGGAAGGAATATTGGCTATTTTCTCAACTATAGGCCTAATCACATAAACTATATATTTTATGCTTTTGATCGACTGAGGAACACTAAGGATTAACTTAAAGAAGGAGTCTCAGTCCAGGCTAGTAGTTCCCAAATCAGGATGCATATAACAACTATCTGGAGGATTTTTAAATAAAGACTGTCACCAGGTTCTCATCATCAGAAACTCTAGTGTGTGACCTTGTCTCAAGGCTAAAAGCATGTTGAGAACATTCAATGTACAACAAAAGTCAAGAACTTTGAGTGCAGATTCTACCTGTACTCTGTAGTCAGCTAAGACAAATTTTAGTTATCATTCATCAACATCCTCTAAAGAAACCTTCTTAAATCTTTATTGTGTAATTTTCCTTAGTGTCATGACATATTTATTACTTTTGTTGTAATGAATATATTTAAATTACATCTTATGTTGATATTTCACTCTACTAATTTCTACTATTCATCTGAGAGAATACCCTTAGAAATGCCAAGACTTGACTATATGTCCTACCTGGGTGCCTTTAGAGAGTGGAGCACTTCTTGAGCCATCCCAAAGTAATGAGGGCATAATCTTTTTTCCCCAGAAATTTTAACCAAGTCTGTACATGTGAAGCATATCTGGGGGGCCATTATCTAGCCAGGCTCAGTGTTCAAAGCTCAGAGAAAGTTGCTGCTGCTGAACTTCTAAGATCTCTCTGAATCAGGGCTTAACACTTGCCCCTTTCATTTAATTTGTAGTGAGTATATAGAAAGCTCTTTCTGGTACTAGGGACTGAGCCCAGGAGTATTCTACCTCTAAGCTACACCTCCAGCCCTATTTTTATTTATTTTTTTTATTTTGAAACAGGGTCTCACTAAGTTTCAGAGGGCCTTGCAAGTTGCTGAGGCTGGCCGCAAACCTGTGATCCTCCTGTCTCAGCCTCCCAAGTACTGGGATTATAAGCGTGGGCCACCACACCTGCAAATGACTGCCTACAATAACTTCCAAACTTCAAGACTAGACTTTTAAACTATATTAAAAGTAGAGCAATGTACTTTCAATCCATTGGTGTAGCTTCTCAAGGGGAAATAAAGTACTGCAGTAAAAATGACTGCTGCATTGCTGCCTCTTCATCCATTATGTGCCTTCATGCTGTCACCTGGATTCTAAGTAGGTCTTCCTCTGGGTTCTGATCCTTGGAGACAGATAGCTTTATTTTTTTCTGGCCTGTAAGTATCACCAAGCAGTCATGAAAGATGATTCTGCCCTCCTCCTTTCAGACCTACTTTCCTTTCACATCTTTAGAAAATTATATTTTTGCTTTCATTTATAATCTGTTGGCACCATTGGAAATTCTATGGCCTGGAATGTTAGTTCGTTAATGGGTGTGGTTCCCTTTCATTTCCCACTCTGTCCTACTAATGGTATAAATTATTCCCATAAAGGGAGTAAACAACTTCTCCTCTGTATAGTTTGCTATGTGTGGTTGGTCTGAGATTGAAATTATCAATGCCAATCTCAATTTCATGTATGGGGAAGGGGAGGGAGTGGGCTGGGAGTCGGGGGAGTTAGGGAGCTCACCAAGTGCTGTGTGCATGTATGCCCCTAATACTCTGAACTTTATTATGATGTGTAATTACAATGCACCAATAAAAGTATATTCAAAAAGAAAAAAGTACAATAACATAGCAGTTTGTGGTCTGTTTGACAATAGGAGATTGTACATTGCAACAGAATCTTGTCTCATAGGAAAGAAATTGTATTCTCAGAGGCTGTAGTATGTGTATATAACAATGTTGACTCTATTTCTAGTTCAAACCACTCACTTGATTTTGAAGAGTAAGTGAAGTGCTATTCATGCAGCTTTATGCAACTATATTAAATATGACAATATCTAACACAGTAATACTAAAGTTCAGTTTTCATACTCAAAGTGCTCTTTGTCTTTGAGACAAAAATCTGTAAATTTGGAACATATCAACATAAAATGTTCCATATGGAAAATTTATCTAAGGCAGTAAATAACATTGCTTAGTATGAAAACGCTAGATTTACTCATCTATTCACCTTTTCTTTTCTTTTTTTTGTGGTACTGGGGATTGAACACAGGGGCATTCTACCTCCAATCTACACCCCCAGCCCTATTTTTTATTCTTTATTTTGAAACAGGCTCTCACTAAGTTGTGGAGGGCCCCGCTAAGTAGCTGAGGCTTGTGGCGAACCTGCAGTCCTCCTGTCTCAGCCTCCCAAGTACTGGGATTACAAGCATGCACCACCACGCCCAGCTAAGCAAAAGCTGTTCACCTTTTCTTACAAGCAGCATTACCAATGTTAGATACAAAGAAGTTATTACATCCAAAATATTTCATGACACTTTTTATATCATAAAAGGTAGCATACATGTTCAAATTGGAAAACTTCAATGAGAGAAACATGCAGACTTTCTTCAATATTAATGTTTGTCAATACTTACTCTTAGAAATTATGTATGTTCCTTGATTTATAATTGTCACCTTGAGTCTCTGAGGTCATTATTTCCTATGTTTTATTTAGAGTACACTTCCCTGTATATACTCTTTTTATGGTAAAGATTCTATTAGTATATTTGCCAGTTTTGTGTTTCTATAATGAAATATCTGCAGCAACTAATTTGATGAAGAAAAGAGGTTTATTTAGCTCACAGCTTTAGAGGTTCAAATCCAGGATCAGGCAGCCCCATTGTTTGGGCCTTAATAGAGTAGCGTTAGTTGGAGCAACCAAGTGCTTATATCTCTGGTATAAAGAAAGAGAGTGTTATAGTTAGATATAAAATATCCCCTACAGAGCTCATTTATTAGTGTTTGGAGCGGATGTCATTGAGCCATGAGGGGCCTGGGCTGGTAGGGTTTGCCTGGGGGGTACAGCCTTGGAGATTATATATGGTTTCTTCTCCCTCTGCGCGTGCGCTCTCTCTCTCTCTCTCTCTCTCTCTCTCTCTCTCTTTCTCTCCCAGCCTCCATGATGTGAGGAGCATAGCCTGTGTGCTTTCGCTTTCCTTCTCTCCTTCTCCTGTCACCATGCCCTGAGATCTGCAGCCCCCAGCCTCACATCCTCACATGGACTGAACCCAAAACTGTAAGAAAATAAATCTTTTCTCTGAGTTACATGTTCAGTCTTTTAGATTTTACCTGTAAGAATGCTGACAAATACAGAGAGGGAAGAGGAAGAGACCTGGTATTCCAGGACCCCCTTGGAGGACACATTCTGGATGACATAATGACCTCCCACTAGGGCCCCTGCTACAGGTTCAATTGCTTCCCCATAGTGCCACCCTAGGGACCAAACCAATTTCCAAACGATGGCAGGTAGCTATAGTTAACATTCGCACAGTGCACGCCATGGTGTAGAGGACCAGAGGAGTGGGTACTCTGGAAGTCATTGTCATCTCTTTGCCATCTAAAACATCTAGTCTCTAGTGTTTTCTCACAGTCAACAGTCAACACAGAAAATTGTGTTTCAAAGACATGGCCAAGGAAAAACATGTTCTTTTACCTTTCTACCATTCATTGTGACTTGAGAGTTCCTGGACAAATTTATTTTTCTTTTTCTTTCCTTTCCTTTTCCTTTCTTTTCTTTTCTAGTATTGGGAATTGACTGAGGGCCTCACACATGCTAGGGAAGTGCTTCACCACTGAGCTATCTTTTTGTTAATTAATTCAAAACAGGTTCTCCCTGAGTTGTTCAGTCTGGCCTTGAACTTGCAATTTTCCTGTCTCAGCTTCCCAAGTAGCTAGGAATACAAACCTGCACCACCGTTCCGAGCTTTCAAACTATTTTTATAACTTTCCATCTTTCAAAACATGTGACCCATGTGCTGTCAAAATTTCTAACTCCTAGGGTGTTAATTTCTGCAATCTTTAGGAATTTCTGAAAATTTCCCTGAGAAATATGTCACTTGCTCAATCCTGAAACAAGACTCATTTTAGAACAAATACTTTGTTAGAGAACTTTGAAAATAAATGATACATTCCCCTGAACTATCATTCCTCAAAAATGTCATAATAATAAAATATATCTAAAGGATGGACTCTTTTAATAAACCAGATCTAGATGGACATGGTGGTATTTTCCTGTAATCCCAGTACTTGGGAGGGTGAAACAGGAGAATTGCAGGTTAGAGGACAGTTTCAGAAGATAAGTGAGACTCTCAGTAACCTAGTGAGACCATTTCTAAACCAAAAGTTTAAAAAGGGTTGGGGGTATAGCTCAGAGATAGAATGCTCTTGAGTTCAATCCCCAGTACCAAAGGGGGAAAAAAAGACCTAGCAAACTGAATGGGTATCAAGTATCAATCATCTTAATTTGAATTTGAATAATTAATTAAGCATTAATCAACTGACTTACATCATTCCCCCCATTTTTTTTTAAATGATTGCTGTTTCACCTTAAGGAACCAGTATCCTGACTCACAAGTAATGCTTCCAGTTCACCCGTCTCTCTCTGTGGTTTGAGTCAAAGCAGGGACTATTTCTGTTAATATGACTGTCAGTTTGCTCCCAGATGCTTTAAAAATCCCATAGCTAGCATTCAATTAGACAAAAGTTCCAATGAAAAGAGAAGAACAGCACTGGATCTTCTTTGAGTAAGAAATACCCTTGGTACCTTATCTGTTCTTTTAATTTTAAAATTAAAATAGTACTGTCTTGCACAGAAAATGATTAAAAATTTACAAATCCAGTCAAAGCAAAAAATGTAAAGGAAAGACATTCAATTTCATATAGAACAGAAATAATTTCTTGCTGACTCATTTAATATGGCACCTAAACCAACAACATATGTACATTGCTGGTGATTTATTGATGCTCGCAATGGTTTTCCAGAATTCAACCTTTCTTTCATTAGCTCAAAATATTCCTGTGATGTTTCTCTCCCACAAAAATGGTATTACATCATGGCAGTTATGAAAATAGTGGAAATTGCTTGCACATCACTAGAAATAGCTATGTTCTCAATTAGCAATACTATTCTAGTTCATGTAGCTAAGAGATAAATGACTAAGTATATCAATGGAATGATCCCAACAAACCAGTGTGCATGGACAATCTGTAACATAGGTAATCCTCAAGATTTCACCTACTTATGTGGGGCATTTCTCAAGACTGAGACATTTTGATGGCAGTATAAAGCCAAGAGACTCCTTAACATGAACTGTAGAATCACAAGATTTTCAAATCTAACATTACTCTTGGGACATATTGGCTTAGACATACCACATTGCATTCAGTATGCACCTGTCCCCATTTTTCATAAAGAATAAGTGGATTGTGGAACTAGAGAGATGATTTTTTTTCATGTCTCTACCATTAGATGATAATAACAGCAATTATGGAGGGTCGATCAGGGGCTAGCCATGGTACTAAGTTATTTAAATACATCATCATGCTTAATCCTGAAAACAACCCTGATATATATCTCCAGTGCCTAGAGCAGTGCCTGTCACTAAGGAGGCATCCAATAAACAGCAAGTAATGAATGTGGAAGCCTGGGAAGGGCTATGATCATGTCCACTTTGCAGAGGAGTACACCAGGTAAGAAAACAGTGTCTTCATCAGGTTTATACTACCAGCAAGAAGCAGAGGCAGAAAGGCTATCTACCTGACTCCAAAATCCATGCTCTGATCCTCCACACACACAGCTTCACCTACATCTTCAGACCCTTCGTTTATTATCAGGAAAACAAACATATTTGCCATATCATCTCTAAGGACTTTTCCAAATTAAATAAAATCCAGAGCCAACCCTTGGAAAGGTAAAATCAAATAAATTTTCAGCTAAGTAAGCTGAGAGGTGATGTACTTTTCCCATCTTGGAAAAGCTGGCAATTTTTCTGGACTTGTTGCTGGATATAAAAAGTTAGCCTCAAGTCTTTCCCTCTATAGATCCATTTAATTCCTTGCCTGTATTTCTAAAATCCAAACAGCTCTAAAAACCAAAACTTCTGATACCCATTTTGTTGTAAGACCTGTCCTGACTTGAACTTCTTTGAGTGCAAACACTACCCTGAACTGATAGGAGGCCACTTCCAGTTTTTATCACATCCATGAACATTTTTTGCTTTGCTATCAAAAACTAAAGTGTAGGCCATGAAGTACTACATCCAATCTTTGGAGAGAGATCTACTCTTGGGTCCCGCCCAAGAGTGATGCGAACTGACAGGGAAAAATGGGCGCTGACGGCCCGAAAAACCACATACCTCCGGACCGGGAGATTTGTCTGGCAAGATCTCGTTTATTAGAAAGCCAAATCTCTCTTTTATAGTAGAGGCAATACAGGAAATTCGCAATCAGTAGGATGTGACACCACGCCCCCCTGTAACCTATCATAGGTAGATACACCTGTCGTCTGTGAGCACGGAAGGAGGTAACCGCCTATCACAACCCTCCTGAGGCTAGGTGGGGCTATCTGTGGGACCTCCCTCGGAGGAATTCACCAGCGCCATCTTTGCCATTAATATGCTGAATTACTGCCACGTGGGAGAGGCCCAGTACTCTAGAGCAGGCTTCTGCCAGTCCACTAGGCCCTTTCATGGCACTGGGTAGAGACCCCTACAATCTACAAAAGTCATTTAATTACACAATTTATGCAAATGTAACTGCTCAAAAACCTAAACAATTCTAAATTATAAACAAAGTATTGGTTCAAAAGATTTTGGGATAAAGGACAGGGGACTTGCTCATGTTCAAAGGACTACAGCTATAGTCACTGGGGGAAAAGGGAACAAAGGACAAACTTTCAGTTTTAAGGGTACAAATTTCAAGATATCAAGGCATCCAGCATGGAATTGGGTTTTCTTATTTGTAAGAAGGGCCATCAGAGGTCCTAAAATAATTCAGACAGAAATATTATCAGCTAGAATGTTATGATTTGGATGCAGAAAAGGCTGTTATAACAAAACACCATAGACTGGGTGGCTAGAAAGGCTCATTTATTGGCAATGCAGAGATGTTCAGGGGCGAAATAATTAATTCTGGGCACTTATCTCATCAGTAGATAAATCCATTGATACATTAGGATCATTGAATGATTTGAATCATTTGAATGAATCATTGATCATTTGAATGGACTTACTGAGAGGTAACTGTAGGCAGGTAGGATATGGCTAGAAGTAGTAAGATCACTGGGGTGTGGCCTCAGGAACTATATCTGTCCCTGGTCCTTTCCTCTCTCTCTCTTTCTCTCCTTTTCTCTCTCTTTCTCTCCTTCCATCCACCATAAGTTGAGCAGCTATTACTTCACCATGCCCTGCCACCATGATGTTTCTGACTTGGAGCCTGCTGACCATGGACTGAAACTCTGACACCATGAGCCAAAATAAACTTTTCCTCCTCTAAGTTTTTTTTTTTTTTTGGTCAGGTATTTTGGTCACAATGATGGAAAAGCTGATTAAAATACAGGATCATATACCATTCATGATATAGCCTGGCATTCTAGAAGGCAAAATTCCAAGGTAGAACCTCTAGGAATGACATGCTCATTTTTTTTCCTTTTTTTTATTGGTGCATTGTAATTATACATTTAATAGGTGTTAGGCTATAAGAGTCATACATGCACACATTGCCCGATTTGCCCTCCCTCAAATCCCACCCCCTTCCCTCCCCGTTCCCTCCCTTTAGTGCTTTGCACAGTGATTTGAGTTTTATAAGTTTGGATGTATACCTCCTGCGCTTTAGTGTGTTACCCTCCACCCTCCTCCCAACTCCCTCAGATAGGTCATCTTCTTTGTTTATCTAAAGCTTTCCCCTTCTTTGTTTGGCGTCCCTTCTAAGTCTCCTCCTCTCTAGCTTCCACATATTAAGGCGGACATCCGACTTTTCACTCTTTGTGCCTGACTAATCTCACTTAGCATAATGTTCTCTAATTCTTTCCATTTCCCTACAAATGAAGTGA